>PVIC010013476.1:0-37966 GCA_004025085.1 Thryonomys swinderianus
TTTTTTTTTTCTGTTCTAGACTACTTTTCAAAGTTCTTTCAACCCTAAAACATCACGCTTCAGTGATTGAGGAAAAAAACCTTCTCCTAGTACTATTGTCCCTGAACGGAAGGGAGCTGTACCCTATCGTTAGGTGGTGAAGTCCTAGGGAGAGGAGCACCCTCCAGTCTGTGTATTTCACTGTCTATTTCTAGGTAGAGATCTTTCTTTCCTTCCTAAGTCTTTGTAGGGGGCAGGAGGCATATGTGTGTGGGGAGCAGTGCTGGCCATGCTTGTGTTTTGAGATTCTCCATCTTAATAAAGGAGTGTCCAAACAGAATTATAACAGCTCTGGATTTATGAACATACTCACTGTGCAGTTCACACTGCAAAAATTATAAAACTATATAATTGAACTATTCATACTTATGACACTTATAAAAAGCAATAACTCAAGTACAGTCAAGATAGTATAATATAGTAGCTGGTATATGTGTGAAGTTTTATGAGCTACTATAGCGTGAATGAGCTACTATATTGTGAATAAACATGTCTGCTATTATGTGTTTGAACTCATTTGGAGATAACTGCAAAAGTTTGACTCATGGTCATTTTTGCATAAGAGGCCCTGGACAAAAGCCTTTTCTGGCATCTTCTGTGTGAGATGCTGTTTTCTTGTATTAGTAACTTGAAAACTATAGTTGTTGGATCAAACCAGAACTGGCAATGCTATCTATTCTCAGGAATCTCATTTTGACCCTAAATATATAATTGATTATCTCATCATCTGTGCTTTCTCTCAAGGTAGTTTTTATTAACTGAGGAGGAAACAAAAGAATAAATATCCAAATAAAGGGAAGCAGATTAGATACACAGTACACTGGTTGAATAAATGAAAATGATTGCATATCATTAATAGGATGTAAAATCACAAGGTACTTTGGGAAAATTCTCTCAAATTGTGGGTTAAAATGAAATTCAGTGTAGGGCTTTAAAAATACAGTAATTTTATCAATATATTCATAACTTTCCCAATGTAAAAGTGAGTGCACATTTTTGGAAATTTAATGCAATATATGTATACTGACACTGATGCTGATTTTTCCTTTAACCCTTTAAAGAAAAGTATTTAAAAATTCAAAAGTCAGGCTGGAGGGTTAGCTCAGTGGTTCCAGTGCCTGCCTCGCAAGCACAAGTTCCTGAGTTCGATCCCCGGTCACCACATATAATGCTGGGCATGGAGACTAATGCCCACCAACAATCAACACCCCATATCACAATGCCGGGCGTGGTGGCTCACGCCTGTAATCCCAGCACTCGGGAGGCAGAGACAGGAGGATTGCTGAGTTCACGGCGGCTTGCCTAGGCACCATAGTGAGCCTAGGGCCAGCCTGAACTACAAAGCGAGACCCTGTCTCCAAAAAAAGCAACAACAACAAAAAAAATTCAAAAGTCATAGTTTAACTCATTTGTTGGAGGCATAGGGAATTGTTCCCATTTTCTTATTTTAAAAATTCCCAAGTAAACTATACTTGCATTTAAAAAAAAAACAAAGTTGGGCCAGAGATTTAGCTCAGTGGTTCCGGCACCTGCCTCCCAAGCGCAAGGTCCTGAGTTCGATCCCCAGTAACCACATACAATGCTGGGCATGGAGACTCACGCCCACCAGCAATCAATACCACTTACCACAGTGCAAGGCATAGTGGCTCACACCTATAATCCCCGCACTCGGGAGGCAGAGGCAGGAGGATTGCTGAGTTCGAGGCTTGCCTGGGCTACATAATGAGCTCAGGGCCAACCTGAACTAAAAAGCGAGACCCTGCCTCAAAAAAAAAAAAAAAAAAAAAGTTAACTAGGCAAGTAAATACTTTTCCCCTTAGTTATTATAATTGAATACATAGGTAGAAATAACAGAAAATTATCATTTTAAACAAATTTTAATTATAATTCTTCTTTGGGTAAAATATATATAAAAATTTATTCCTTAAAAATTTATATAAAATTTATCCCTTAAAAATTTGGGGAATAAATTCTTCCTTCACATTTATTCTTTTATTTCCTTCTCAAATAATATAAACTGTTTCAGAAAGAGCATAGATGATGAGATAATCACTTGCTTAGGTCAAAAGGACACCACTGAGCATGAACAGCACCCTTATTTCCAGTTTGATCACTAACTACAGTGTCCAATTTAATCATTGTAAAAGGTAAAAAGAAATGACAAAATGGCATTCGCTCATCCATGGAGAATTTATAAACAATATATGTAAAAAAGCCACGAGGCTGGGATTTCACAAGTAAAACAAACCAGCCAGAGGGCACCAAAGAAAAGAGTAGTTCGGTGAGCCCCACGGTGATAAAAAGGATGCTGGCATCGAAGGGGATGGTCAGAGGTGTTGGGAACCTGAGCGTGCCGACGGGAACAACAGCAGATCTCACAGACAAGCCAGGTCACAGCGAAAGAACTGCAGGACCTGGATGTGAACCGCACGTCCCCGGGTCAGGCCGAGGATGAAAAGCAAACAGTCTCCTAGTTCACAAGTGTCCTGGAGGATGCCAAGCGGGCTGACCCAGCCTGCACTCTACACAGAGACCAGGGACAGAAACAGCCTCAGGATATGGAGAGAATACAATGGCGGTTGACAGTCCAATTTTACCTCACAGAGTGACTGAAGTGACTAACTCAAGTCCATTTACATCGTTTATAGGATAAAACTCATGTACCCACTGGGATTAACTGACTGTTTGGTGATCAGGGAAACATATTTCTTATTTATGTCTTTAAGATTTATTGCAAGTTTTTCTGCCACTAGTTAGAATTTCAGAGTTACAATTACTAAGCGAGTCTAGATTGGTAAATTAAAAATCTATAGGAGATTAACATTGACAGACTAACACTACCCTGGCCTATTTATCATAGATAAATTAATTAGTTAGAACTAAATGAGCTGGTCAGAAGGTTCTCACATTTAAAAAAAAATTTACTAGGTTGAAAAGTTCAGAAAACAGTGACATTAAAGCGAGTCATTTCTTTGATTACCATGCACCGAGTATCAGTGGTATTAAGACACTAACGTAGGTGCTGCCAATTGATCCGTGGCTAAGACAGTACATGGCTCTGTTTCCATCAGGCTAGCATTCTGGGGTGGGAGGTATGTGCCCCAAGTCCCAAAAATAAATCAGTATATCTGGGAGTGATATGTGCTGTAAAAGAATGAAAAAATAAATTAATGTAAATCATAATAATCGTAACAAAGATGAAAGGAAAAAAGCATGGGATGTCCCTGGTGGTCAGGGGAGGCCATCCTTGCAGTGACAGCCAAGTTAGAGGGCTGACCTCTGGCATGGGAGGAAAGAACAAACCACTGGGGTACCTCAGCAGGAGAGAAGCCTCATGGAAAGAGGATGGGCGGAGGCTCCCAGGCTGAAGAGTTCCACGCGGAAGCCCAAGCCGAGCAAGGGAGAGCAGCGAGGGGAGAAAGTCAGGAGACAGAACCGAAGCAGTGCCGTCCTGCCTTGGGGGCCCACTGAACTGGCCTGAAATCTCTACTGCTGCCTCTTTGAACTTTTGGGTATCAGATGTTGTGTCTCAGCAGTGAGAAAGTGACCGAGAAACCTATCAATGTTACTTTAAATGGAAATAGAATTCTCCAATCAAAAGGCATGGAGTGACAGAATGGATTAAAAGAAAATATAAGATCCAACCACCTATTGCCAATAGGACACTTAATTACCTTAAGGACACACAAGGGCTAGATATAAAAGGCTGAGAACAGATATTCCATGCATATGCAGAAGAAGAAACTGGAGTGGCTGTATTCCATCAACCAAAACTTTCAGTTAAAAGTGGCAAGAAACAGTGCCGGGCGTGGTGGCTCACGCCTGTCATCCCAGCACTCGGGAGGCAGAGACAGGAGGATTGCTGAGTTCGAGGCTTGCCTGGGCTCCATAGTGAGCTCAGGGCCAGCCTCAACTACAAAGCGAGACCCTGTCTCAAAAAGCAAAAAAAAAAAAAAAAAAAAGTGGCAAGAAAATGAGAAGTATGGGATAGGAGCCAATTCACCAAGAGACTGTAATAATTTCAAATACATATGCATCTAACATAAGTGCTCCTAAATGCTTAAATATTAACGGAACTAAAGAGAGAAATAGACAGTGAAATATAATAGTAGTATCAAAGTTCCTGCTCTATTTTATGCCACAGATAGATAACCCAGGCAGAAAATCAATAAAGAAACAGTGAATTTGAATAAAATTATAAACCAAATTAATCTAGCAGACACATATACAATGTTCCACCCAACAGTTTCAGAATACCCAGTCTTCTCAAATGCACATAGAACACTCTCCTGCATAGATCACATGTTGACCCCTAAAATAAGCTGTTTCCCATTTATGAAGATTGACATAATATCAACTGCCTTTTCCAACCACAATGGTATGAAGCTAGAAATAATGGAGATTTTGGAAAATTCACACATATGTGGATGTTAAACTATATTCATGAACAAACAATGGATGAAGGAAGAAGCCAAAAAAGAATTTGAATTATATTGAGACAAACAAAAATGGAAAGCCAGCATATAAAACTTACAGGATCCAGAAAACTATTTGTAAAGAAAAGCACTGCAGTGAAAATCTATGTTAAGGTAAAAAAAAATTTTAAGGTAACAGCCCAGCTCTACAAATCAAGGAGTAGAAAAATAGAAACATATCACAGAAATAACATATCACAGAAATACAAACAAGAGATGAAAATATTGAGACTATTATGAGCAATTATATGTCAACAAACTGAATAATCTAAAATAAATAGATATCTAGAATCATACAACATAAGATGAATAAGTTGTGAAAAAATAGAAAATGTAACAGACCAGTATCAAGTAAGGAGATGAAGTCAGTAGTAAAAGGTCTCCCACTAGTGAGGAGCTCAAAACCTACTGGTTTCACTAATGAATGCCAGCAAACACTTAAGAACTATTTACTAATCCTTCTCAAACTTTCAAAAACTTGGAGAGTCAATTAAAGAGGACAGCATTAACATCATACCAAAGTCAGTTAAGGGATTACAAAGAAAATAAAATAATAGACCAATAATCTTGATGAAGTGAAAATTCTCTAGGAAATCATAGCAGATCAAATTCATCAACACCTTAAAAAGATCATGTATTATGATCATGTGAGACTTCTACAGAGGATGTGAAGATAGTTTAACATATGCAAATTAATGAATGTGTTATATCAGATTAACACAATGGAGAATAAAAATAATATGGTCTCTTAGATACATGCAAAGAAGACATTTGACTAAATTCAACATCCTCTTTATGATTCAAAGCTCTGAACAAATTAGAGAAGGAATTTACCTCAAGTCATATATAGTGCACTAAACGCACACGTGCGCACGCACACACACACACACACACACACACTCCACTGCTCTGCCTCCACAGATTTTCCTTCTCCAGACTGTAATGTAGTTGGGACCTGTAGTATGCTGTAGTATGTACATTGACCTGTAGGACGTACATTGACTCCTTTGGCTGAGTAATGTGCATTTAAGTTTTCTTCATGTCTTTTCATGGCTTGATGCTTATCTCTTTACAGTGCTGCATAATCTTCTATTGCCTGTACTTACTATACCTCATTTATCTATTCACCAGTGGAATGATCTCTTGATTGCTTCTGAACTTTGGCAATTTCTTATGTGGCTCTAATATTTTATTCACTTGGGTTCAGACGAAGGAGTGATTCCTGGAACACATGGTAAGAAAATGTTTAGTTCTGTAAGAAATTGCCAACCTATCTTTGACTGCTCATTTTTCATTTTAATCAGCAGTGGTGGGAGTATAGACTGGTACAACCACTGTGGAAATCACTGTGAAGATTTCTTAAAGAACTGGGGTTAGACCTGCTATTTATATACATTTTGGGGGTAAGGCATCTGTTTATTTTTTTCCACTTGTTTTGAGTTGTTCTATTTCTTACTGCTGCTTTGTTTTCAGCAGCATTTGGTGTGGTCAGTGTTTTGGATTTTAGTCATTCTTTTAGTTGAGTAGTTGTATGTCCTTGCTTAAACTTCAAGTTTTCTAAAGACACACATGATATCTTTTCCTATGCTTATGTTCTGATTTATATCTGGTTGCTCCTTCCAAAGCCCCTGCATTTATGGGTGGGGCTTTTGAAAGATGATGGAATCACAGTGGCACTACAGCACCACGTGGTGTCAGGAGGTGGGGCTGGTCCAAAAAGGTGGGCCACTGGAGCATCATCTGGAAGTCTGTCTCCCTGCCTGGCTTCTTGCCTCTCTCTCTGCTTCCTCTCCATCATGATGTAAGCAGCTTTCCTCCGCTAAGACCCTTTCAGCATGTGGCTCTGTTTGAGCCTGACATCCATGGACTGAAACCTCTGAGACATAAGCCCAAATTAACCTCTCCTCCTTTGAGCTGTGAGAGTCTAGAAAATGTCTCAGTGACTTAGGAAGGTGACTAACACAGGTTGCTTGCTATTTATATACGTTGGGGGGGGGGTAAGGCATCCATTCATTTATTTTTTGCCACTTGTTTTGAGTTGTTCTATTTCTTACTGTTAAGGTTTAAGAGTATTTCACATACTTTGGATAATAGTCCTCCATCAGTTAGGTCTTTTGAACATACATCTTTCACCATGCAGCTTTTCTTCTCTCGACATGTCTTTTCTAATGCCTAAGGTTTCAGTTTTGATAAAGAACTGCCAGTCCACTTTTTTTCCTCATGGATTATGTCTTTGGTGTACACCTAACAAGTTATTGGTAGACCAAGGTCATCTAGGAGTTTTCTTATGTTATTTTCTAGGAAATTTTGAAATTTTGCACTTTAGGTTTGTGGCCAATTTTTAATTATTTTCTGTAAAGGATGGAAGATCTAAATCTATATTCATTTTTTCTTCTCTGCATTGGAAGATCCACCATAAGTTCCTGGAAAGGCCATCTTTGTTCCAAGGTATTGCTTTTCGTCTTTGCCAAAGAGTATTTTACTACATTTAAATCAATGTTTAGACTATTCTATTATGTTCCTCCATCTAGATCTTGCAAGTTGCCACTTTGACGGATTCTCCTACTCAGAATTAGCCTCTGGCTTGAAGGCCTCCCAAACTTCCTTTGCTTAGTGCTGACACAGTTCAGTTTGGGACACTTGTACCCCATAAAAAGTAGACAGAACTGACAGATAAAATGAGATTGCATATTTATTAATTCAAAACAAGAAACATGGTGTACACCACGAGGTATTATTCAGCTCTAATGAAGCATTAGGACCCGTCATATGCAAGACAGTGGATGGAGTTGGAGAACATCGAGTTAAGTGAAATGAACAAGACTCAGAAAAAACGGCATCACGCATTGTCTCTCACAGGGTAGAAATAGGGGGAAAATACCTAAAAAGAGAGGAAGGACTTCATAGAAAGGGACTAGGGAAGGAGGTGGGTAGAAAGAGGGGAGTATGAGAGCAAAGAAGAGAAGGTAGGAAGAATTAATATATAATATCTGTTTGTATAGAACTGTGACCGTGAAGGCCATTCAGATGTCTAACAAATGTATGTTAATAAGCAAAGAAATGGTACTGCCAAGTCTTCAGTTCACAACTTTAGCCATATCAGCATCTTCTCTTTTTGTGAGCAAACTCTGTTTGCTCACAAAATTATCAGGGATTTTGAGCAAGCTTAGAGTAAGTTCTGGGAGATTTGATTGTGTACAGAGGTATATACTGATATCGGGCTGTGGTTCCTATCACATCAGGAAGGTAGTACCCTGGCCAGTACCATTCCCTGTGGGCCCATGGTGTCCACTGCTTCAGTGGGGAGGTACGCTGTCCAGTACTTTCCTCTGAGCGCCATCACAGAGAAGAGCACCTTGCATAATAGCAGCTCCGGACACCCTTCCTTAGGCACTGTTAAAAGCCATGGGCACTCGATTCTGTGGCTATGATTGGAGCTCTCCTCTTGGCTTTTTATTTATAGTGCTCTCAAGGCTAACCACTGGCTCCCGCTGATAAATGCATTTTTTATTTTAGATATGCTGTTGTGTTCAATCAGTTGCAGGTTAGGGAGCCATTCTGTCTTCCTAAAGTGAAACTGCCTAACAATATTTAGCTCCATTATACAGACCCTAAACAATTTAGTTCCACTTCTCAACTGTGGGGAATGCATTAGCTTCTGATGAAAAGGGGGGTGTTAAATGGGTACTTGGCTCCAGAGGCCAAAAAGGACACTTAGATTATCAAGTGATTTTCTTGCTAGGCTGGAGCCTAACTTCAGACTCACTGATGAAAACATGGGCTCCTCACTTTGTGACCAGTGATACCAGGTTGCCCTCCAGAGGTATGATGTGCACCGACACTTCCAACAGTAGTTTATAGTAGTAGCTTCTGTCCTATCTTCTCAGTATTTACTGCTAAATCTTTCTGCTTCTCTTCACTCTTGGGCTACAGCTTTGGTAATATGTATTACAGGTACAAATGTACCTAAAATATATAACATCTTGCAATACCAACCATTGGTACATTAACAGGTCCTAGTTCCCATGTATTACATATGTAATATGTATTCTTCTGCAAAGAAATGCTTCCTTAAGTCACACAGTTAAGTAACATGATTCTGTAATGATTTGCAGTTTGTATTAATTTGTTAGCATATTACAACAGAAATTAACTGTGCTGACTACATAGAATTTCTCTCAAAATAGGAAGAGGTTCATGGTGAGCCTCAGACAGGATATGACTTTAGCTGTGGATAGCATGACATTTGTTCTCTGTGACCCTCAAAATATCAATGTATAATTGTTTGTTACAAACAAATGACAAAAGAATTACATGAAATTTTAAAAATCTGAAATGTATACAATCTAGGAGATAATAGACCTTTCCTGAGGTACCCTTTTTCTTTTTTAAATCACACTATAGTTTAAATTATTTTCTTTGAGTATCTCTGGCATTATTTGTTTCTATAAAACTTTGGGGCCAATGCTCTGAACCATTAGAAAGTTGTCTTTCTAAGGTCGCTGAGGTCAACTCTTTGTACATCATACACTTTCGGAAAACCAGTGCCTGCTTAGTATATTTTGTAAGTAGTAATTGCATCTGGCTCATTCTCTCCTTTAGTCCAAGCAGTTTACTGCTCAGTAAATCGCTGTTCAAATTCCTGCAGCCCAAGCTGGGGCCCTTCCCTAATGTGCTGCCTGTAGTGCTGGCCTGTAGGAGGTCTTCCTGGAGCCAGTGACTTCCATGCGTACCGTCACCCACAGCCTACCTCCCCATCCGACTTGTCTCGGTGTGTCTTATCCACTCAGCACACAGCAGGAGCTTTGTTAGATTTAACTCACATTGCTGGATGATTACTGTCTTGTCTCCATGGATCAGACCACACTACTTTCGCTGTGTTTCCTAGAGTCCAGTTCTAAGTTTGGGCACAGCCGAGAGAAAGGGGAACTCTTTTCAGATGAACTGAGGGTTATTTGTAATTTGGCTGAACTAAGGAAATATTCCTGGATAAATTAAATTCTGCATTTTCCCAACACCAAATTCTATCAAAACAATAGTAACAGGAAAGAGTGAGAGGTTACATTGAAATCCACTATGTGAAGCTCTTTTTCTTTGTAGTAGAAGTGTCCCATGATTCTGAGTCACCCTATTTTTCTGAAGTTCTAATTTTGGAATAGATGAAGCTCTATGGAAGATGAAGTCCCAGTGCCGCAGAGGATAGATTAAGAGCCCCCAGGACAGACTAAGGAGCAGTGCTCATTTCCCAACTCAGCCAATGACTGTGACTTGAACCAAGTCACTTTGCCATCTGAACTATTCCTTTGATTTTTAAGCAAGACATCTGACTAATATTCATATTCATAGTTGTTTTAGAGATCAGTGATCCCTCTCCATTTCTGCCGAAAAATATGGGCCTCCTTTCCTGAAAGAAGCACAAATACAACTATAAATAGAATTCTGAAAGGGTCAGAGACTCTAAAATCCACCCACAGATTCCCACGAGGACACTTTAGAACTATTTCTAAGATCTCAAGTATGTAGTTTTAAAAAAGTCTATTTACATCTGCTATTCTCAATTGCTTCTGAACTGTGGAGTGGATGGTTCTATTGTTGGACTAAAACTTTTTAAAGTAATGCATTGTTTTCTGTACTATGGAAGATATTCTTTTTGATTGGTAGCATCTACCTCAGGTCAGTGAGGTTATCCGTGCATCTATAACCTGCCTCAAACATGGAATTTTAGCTTTGACCTGTGTGTGTTCAGTGGGGAGGAGCTCACACTCAGGCTCCTATGCTGGAAAAACAAAGAATTTAGAAACAAGAGCTGCTGATACAGTTTAATGATAGAGAACATGCCTAGCAGGTGGAAGGTCCTGAGTTCCAATTCCTGGTACTGCCAGAGTGCGGGAGTGAGGAGGGAGGAATGCATATGGGAACTGTCTTCACTGTAATGAGGTATAATTTCCCTCCAAACCATAAATATCATTCTTGAACTCTCAAGAGCTACACAAATTAATTTTATTTTTTCCAGTATTTTAGGAATTCAAAGGAATTCTTTTAATTCTGTCTGTGCTAAATATTCCAGTATAATGTGAAATTCCTCTAGTAAAATGATTTCACATACAACTACTTTTATTCAACCCATATCCCCTCTTCAATGGTCCTCCCAAACGCGGAAAAAGACCAGCACCCGTTTGGAGAGCAGTTTTCATTTTTAGCTGGGATTAGGAATGCCATCAATGGCGTCGAGAACTCTGTCCCTAAACAGACACACTCTGGTCACGTAAAACCCCAAATTATAATCAATCAAGGTTGGCCTCATACTGCTTTTTTTTAGAGCCAAAATAACCTTTCTTAGAGTAAAAGTCCCTGTTGATCTCTACCTGCTTTCCTTAGGCCATCATTCCAGCTCTTGAGAAGTCTTTATAATGCTAATTTTGCCATTCATTTCACCCCCTTTCCCACACTTTGTGTCATCTACAAATACACCAAGGCCGCCATCTTGGGCTCCAGAGTAACTGGTAAAAACATGGACTTGTGATTTGTCTAATATAAGCTTCTGTCACATGATTCATTCTTTATAATACTTCATTCAGTTGTTTCACGACGTCATCCAGTCCAGGTTTAACCACCTGACCTACAGAGCAGGAGGAACATGGAAAGGTTCTACTTGTGGGCAGCATTTCTTTCTCTCCCTTTTCTTTAGTCTCTGCGTTATTTCTTCACACACATCCTGGTCTAATGTTGGACCCCTTTTCCTGTGTGTTCTTTTGGGATGGAGAAAAGCACTTTTGTACTTTTTTTCCTGGGCTTCCTTTGCTTTCTGCTGCCAGAACCCTGGTGGAGTCTGAGCTTGCCCAGGAGGCTTCCGCCTGGTGCCAAGTCATAGCCCCTGGTAGTGATGGGCTTTCGTCATGCTCATTAGCATTTGGCAACAGAGTCCCCTCCAGGAACTTCATCAACATCCTCAGACCAGTTTTTTGTTTTGTTTTGTTTGTTTTTTCCCTGTCTACCTCAGAAACTACTCCAGCATCAGATGAGCATTTAAAGATAATTGAAACCCAAGACATACACATTTGGGAACAGAAGGGGTGGAAAGAAATTTTCTGGTAACACTCAACAGATTTCATCATTAAATTTCAGTATCCTTGCATCTATAACCAGATGAACATTGTTCATAGAAAGAGAAAAATATTGATCTAAAGTCTGTTGCAAAACATAAATTAAACGACTCTTGTCCAATTGAAAAATATGTTAGGTAAACTGTTTTAAAAAGGAAAGAATTTGTGGTAAATGTTCTGCATAAGATCTTTGTGATAACATAGGATTAGTTTCTGTTTTACCAAAACTTTTCACCTGGAAATAATGTATTTCATAATCAAATGAAACTAAGAAAAGAAGTGCCATAGTTGTCCAAATGAGTGATTTTACTTTAAAAAGGTATGGCTTTCTTATTCTGCTGCCATTAAAATGACAAGGTGAAAGCAAGATGGGTGAAGATAAATAGACCTCTATTCAAGAGTTGGAAAAGTTGGTTTATGGATTAAATAGGTGGGCATTTTAATTACTGATGTTTTTAAACATTGGATTCTGTCAAACCAGTGTTGGTACTAAGTTGTAAACTTTCATTTAAATGTCTCAAACACATTTGTATTATTTTGAGGTTATCTCATGGATAAAGGGATAGGCTCTAGAGTTATAGGAACTTTGTAAACTTGGTGAGGTTTAGTCGGCTTTGGCTAGAAAAAGAGGAGGAATGATTAATATTTCAGAAGAAACCCTAAGAACCTTGGGACTGGGGTTAGTACTTTAAAACTATGATATCTCTTAGGAAATGAGAGGAAAGTCTGGGTGAATCCCAAAAAAGCCAAGTGAAACTTAGCTCCTGACAGTTGAGCTGTATGACATTCGTACACTCATTCATCCTATATATAGAGGGACTGTGATGTGTCAGAACTTCCCTCAGAACCACAGAACCTTACAACCTTGAGCAAAAAACTTATTTTCCTGTCTGAATCTACACCCATCATCCAGGTGTTTACCTCCTAGGGTTGTGAGTCTTTGTGGCTCACACATGAGATGCCAACTGAGTGACTGGTTGGATACTCAGTGAACTCCCTTCGTTTTTTTCCTTTGAATTTAGACCTCTTCCATGCCATTAATAATCATGAAATAGAATTCATTCTGTAATAACAAATCTCTCTGTAAAGTCTTGGGTCAACAGGAATAGTCAGTGATCTGTATTTGTAGATGAAATTAAAGTATATAAATATTATTTCAACGGATCAAATATTTTTGCAGGATAAGCCACCAGGTCCAAGGATGTCATTCTTTGCCAAATAGTACTCTGTAGTTCCGCAGCCTACAGTGCACACACACTCACATGTTTCTTGAGTCTGTTTCATTCCAAGCCTGAGCAGTGACATTTCTTCATTTATAAATTCAAACTGTAGCATTATTTGAGTGATCCTTAAAAAACCTCATACACCAATTTTCCAAAGTATAAAAAATATAAAATGTTTTACATTAAATATTACCATGTGTTTAGTGCCAGCTAGGGCACTGTCTTAGGAGAATAGATCAAGGAAAAGACAATGAAAGGTAATCTTGTTGTTTGAATGTAGTTGTTGTAATAGTGACCTTCCAATTTTTACTCCAACTATGAATCCATTTGAAAAAAATAATCTGAAAATAGATTTGGTAGAACAGACCAAGGTCTATACTATATCAGTCCTTCATTAACTCAAGCAATCATTTGCACAATAAATAGCAACAAGCATCTATTCTTGTGTAGGCACAGTTCCTGGGCCGGAAAGTGAAGCTATGATCTGAAAGAGTTTGTTCTAATGAGAGATGTGTAAACAAACACACTACATTTGCCAGAAGGTAACTGATAGAAGGTGCTCTAGGTGCAACGGGAGAATATGAGAAAGAGCTACCTAATTAGACAAGGAATGGAGCGCGTCTTCAGAGGAGGCAAGGAGGTGCGTAGGTGTAGGAGGAGGAAGGTGCTTGGCAGTAAGGACGGAAGGAGCAGTACAGGGATGGAGAAGAGTAGGCCACAATTAGGATAAAACACAAATTAAAGTAAGAGGCAGGAAAAAGAGCTGGGGAGAAGTGAGGCCCAAGAGATAGGGAGAAGGACTCAGCTCATCTGAGTCCACATAGCAGGCCAAGGGATGCCAATGTCTTTTCCACACTTCAGCTCTATTTACTGGAGAACTTTGAATAGAGGAGCTCGGGAGCTCAGGGTAGGTTCAAGCTCCAAGAGAAGACGAACAATATTGTGAGTGTTTGGTTGTTTACAAATTACAGAAATGGCACGCACACTCTCTCCTTTGTTCTGAGGACGCTCAATGGCTCTCATTGTAGTCAAGCTGAAGGATGCCAACAGCAATATTTGAACTACTTGGTACATCAGAATTATAATAAGAGCTCGGGAGCAGATTTTTAGTTTATAGTGTTTTAATAGGCTGCGATGCAATTCTTAATAGAGGTGATTTAATTATAAAAGATAGCTTGTCTCTCATGGAAATTTGGCTGGATATGTTTCTATTGCTCAGTGAATTGAAAGAATTATATAGAATTGCATTGTTGAGATTCTTGGAGAAAGACACATATACAGCATGGAAGATGTTCCACTCATTTATCTCTTCCAGCAAAGCAGTGGATCTGCTGGAAAGAAATGTCACATATTTTTTATAATTTCAGGGGTGAAACATCTGAAAGGCCAAAATGAATCCACGTTCCCTGAAGAAGAAGAGGGTGTAAGTGAAAGAGAGGCACCGTGGGACCATTAATTGCTCCGGTCGGCAGCAGCAAAGCCTCTTGGGAATAACTGAACTGTTCTTTTTTTCTGGACATCCCAGGAACCCCGTGGCTTGAGCATCAGAATGGTCTCCATTTCTACACTCCACACACTCGCAGTAGTAACATGCCTTCTGGAAGACCTCTTCCAAATCAAGAACTAAGTACCCTGCACTCCACGCCATCCTAATCAAGCAATGAGTATTTATTTTAGACTGATTTTCTTTCCACATTTGCAAATGTGACAGTTCTGACTTTACTAGTACCAGAGCTTAACCCTTATGTTCTACTGATAGTTTGCATTCTAGAGTCAAGTGTAAATAGCATCAAACATACATATTTAATACACTTAGACACAAATGTGTATGGGAGTAACTTATAGAAAACTGTCTAATGAAACTGTTAAGACTTGAACTTACCATGTTTCTCTATATAGAATAGAACATAAAGCTTATTTCAAAAAGATAAAGTGTCAGATGCTCATGATTGAAAGCCCTATAATGTCAGATACTAAACATTGTACCCCTCTGACTGCATACTGAGGGTTATCTAAAGAACCACAGAATCTCATTTTCTAAGTTGTGTAAAGATATTTCCCCGCATTTAATCTAGTTATTGAGAAAGGAAAGTACTAAATCTCTAATAAAATTTGAAAAATCTCTTCTGTTTCTTTTTTGACTATCTCTTGAAATTCAGGCCATTTATTTCTTATTATGTTTAAATGAATCATTAGCATTTTATGTCTTCTATATTATAACATAAATTCCATTAATTCATCCATATACTCATTAATCAATTCAACAACTTTTTTTTTTTTTTTTGAGACAGGGTCTCGCTTTGTAGTTCAGGCTGGCTCTGAGCTCACTATGTAGCCCAGGCAAGCCTCGAACTCAACAATCCTCCTGCCTCCCGAGTGCTGGGATTACAGGCATGATCCACCACGCCCAGCACTGTGGTATGTGGTATTGATGGCTGGTGGGTGTGAGTCACCACGCCCAGCATTGTATGTGGTTACCGGGGATCAAACTCAGGACTCTGCGCTTGCGAGGCAGGTGCTGGAACCACTGAGCTAACCCTCCGGCCCTCAACAACTATTTTCTAAATGAACTTGTCCCTAGAAAGGTATTCTTCTGGGAGTTATGAAAATAAACAAAATAAGGTCTTACCTTGTAAACTGACATGAGTATAAAGCAAAAATTGACAAACATTATATATTTATTGACTATGACTCATACAATCCTCTTGTTTTGAGCAATTTTTTTTTTTTCTTTTTGAGACAGGGTCTCGCTTTGTAGTTCAGGCTGGCCCTGAGCTCACTATGGAGCCCAGGCAAGCTGCCGCGAACTCAACAATCCTCCTGTCTCTGCCTCCCGAGTGCTGGGACTACAGGCGTGAGCCACCACGTCTGGCATTGTGGTATACGGTGTTGATTGTTGGTGGGCGTGTCTCCACGCCCAGCATTATATGTGGTTACCGGGGATCGAACTCAGGACCTTGCGCTTGCAAGGCAGGCACCGGAACCACTGAGCTAACCCTCCGGCCCTGTTTTGAGCAATTTTAATTATTCGTGATATTTTAATTCAAAATGGGGAGAGAATACTCAATTTGTTCCTTACATTAATATTAACAAACTTCAAATGCTTTTTGAAGAAAAAGAACTTTTTCAAAAATTGGTAAAGGAGAAATGAAATATAATAAAAATAAGGAGAAAAAATGAAATACAAAATTCACTGCAAAATCTTAATACCAAGTTCCAAAGAAATAAGATGATTATTTTTAAGTTTGAATATGAGCTTTATAGTGATCAAGAATTAAATGAAACTATGAAAATGAAGTAGAAATAGCAATTATTTTCCTTGGTATAATTCTCCAAGAATATAAATACAACATTAATTGATAACTGGTACCATATGCATGACTGGTCCAAATGAATATGCTGGTCCATTCTTTCTATTCTCCTTCCATCTCCCTTCTTCCTTCCTTTCTTCTCTTTCTATTTCCCTCCTTGCCTCTCTCTTCTTTTTTTACTTACTCCATCCCCATGATGTTGTTAGACTGTTCCTGCTGAAACTTTCTAGAGTTTCTAGATCAACTGTAATAACTGATTTCCTGTTTCTACCTATGTATAAAACTAGTACAGTCCCTGTTTAAGTGATTTTGGATTCATGTCTGGAAAAATATCCTGATACCTGTTAAGAATATTTGAGACACCCTGAGGTACAAAAAATAAAATTGCCCTTCCCTTTCCTTGAATACACAATTCAATAGATGTTTATTTTTAAAGGATTTAGGCAAACAAAAAGAAACCAAAGCTTTTGCTGATTTTGTAACACCATTTGTAGAAATAAACAGCATGGCTTCTGGATTCTTCTGTTCTCTTTTCTCGGCAACATACAGATCAAAATTAAAAGCATAAGTTTTCCTTGGAAATGTTTGTTTTTTTCTGTTCTCCATTCTCAGCATATAAAGAAATTACCATTGACAGCTTAAGTTGTTCTGGGGAAATGTGTTGGCTTTCTTAGAAACTTGAAGGAAACCAACTGAGATAATGGATTTTCAGTTTCCTTTTTCACAATTTAGTTTACAATAAAACCTTTTTATAAGATAACAACATGGCTATACTTTAGCCGAATGGGTAAAAACGCTTTCTAACAAAAACAAACAAAGCCTGTATATTTCCCCCATCAGACTGATAAAATATGATGTAATGGTTAGTAGGTTGGCTCTGAGTCACCCTAACTTGGATTCAAATTCAACTTCTACCAGCTTTTACACTTGTTTTCTCCCTTTGTAAAAGAGGCACAAGTCCTACCTCACCTACTCTCATGAGACTGAAACAAATGTCTGCCCCAACTTGGCACCTTTAGTAACTGAAGAGTTTTATTATTAAAGTTAGAAGACTTGAGAGAGCACCTAGATCTCCCCTAGTGGATGATCCCTTCGCCATCACACGCAAGGGGTTACCCTGCTCATCGAGTGACTCCATTTGTCCACAGGTTGAACACAGGGCTCTGGTCATGCTTTTGTGTTAAACTCCCTTCTCCTCTCACACTCACACTTGTCTTTGCTGCTTTACTTTTTTCCAAAGACTGCAGAACGATTTCAACTCCTTGCCTCGTGTCTCCGCATCCGAGTCTTGAGAAACATTTAGATATTATATCCTAAGTGTTCTCATTTCTTCAATAAAACATCATCATTTCCTCCCCAACTTTCTTACCATCCAGACCACCTTCTTTTGGGTCCTCCTCAGTTGTTTATACTTGATGGAGGAGAAGTGACATCAGCCCAATGAGTTTCAGATTAGCTCCCAAACCCGCGTACATGACAAAGAAGCAAAGAATGTTCTGGCAGGGCGGAGTCTAGACTCAAATAGTTTCTATTAGACAATAAATTTCTAACCCATTTGGTTTTTCTGTCGTGTCAAAGATGAGGGTTTTCATAATAAATATATGCCAATAGTCTCTACATTTTGAAAAATAAGATGATTTTAAGCTGGCCAAGAATAAATTATTTTTATTTTTTAGTTAAACATGGCACTATAATATGTATAATACTGCATAACCAGCACCTCTGAATCTATGATTCTGCAGCTACTATTACTCAGGATGGCACAAATTTGAAGTGTTAACATACTTTAAGTCCATTTAAAGAAAAATATTAGATAAATACAGTAAAGGTAGTACCCCCAAGTCACAAAGTAATTTACATTTGAACAAACTTTTATGAACATTGCTTTTGGATATTCTCATAGTAAACAAGTATATATATTATGGAATTCAGTGAATTAGGATAGGGATATTTAATTCACAAGTAAACCATGTATATTGAATTTTAAAAGTTTTTATATGGTTTTCATCTGTATCTAAAAGCAGTTTAAGTGCAGAATGAATAATAGAATGTCTATTTACATGAAAATGTTTATACCAAAGATAATTCGGAGCATTTGCTTTAAGTAAGGAGTATATGGAAGAAATACTTTCAAGGCAGGGAGAATAGTAAATTGCAGAAGTCTAGATGCTGCTGTCTGAGAACCCTAAAACTAACAGAGTAGCAAGAGATTATTCCGTGAAAGGCTTTTCAGAACAGGCGCTAAAGGCAGACAGTCACCAGAAGGCCACCTGCAGCTCAAGAAAATAAACTCACAAGTTTTGTAGCGCACACATTACCATAGGCTTTGTTTTCCAGGGCCAAGACCAGGTTGCAAGAGGGAGAATTTTTTCCAACCGGAAAACGTCATCTAGTTCCGGTTGGCATCTTTCATTTTAAAGGTGGTAATACAGGCCTAGAGGAATTTTTTCCTCACATATATGTACTTAGAAAGTATATTCAAGATGGTGTCAGGTAGGAAAGCATTTGGCAGAAAATAAGAGAAAATCAACAGAAATAATACCAAAGTTTGTTTCTGTCATGCAGTAAAATATCCAGGACTTGTACAGAGAAGACTTTTCCTTAACAGTCTCAGAGCTATAACCTCGGAGTCCTAAGAGAGGCGCTGCTCCAAGCATCTGGTGGGCTCTGAACAGAAGGAATTGTGGGAAGACAGGGGTGAGGAACCTGGAACACAGACCAGGGCTTTGCCAGAAACTTTCAGCAGGTGTCTTGTGGGTCACAACTGAGTCTGGGGCCAACCCTTGACGAAAGGAGTTTGAGAAAGTAAACCCAGTTAGCTGGGTATCCTACCACCTCTCAATTTAATTCCCTTTTTCATGGTGAAAGTGAGCACGGAAGTGGGGTGAGCAGCTAGAAGCATCAGTTTCCACATGAGCAGGATTCCTGAACCTCCCTCCTGTCTTGGGGACGCAGAAGCCCACTCACCTTGTAGTTGTCATGAAGTCACAAACATCAGTGCTCTCTGAATCTTTTTGCTAATTAAAAACATGCAAGTTAGGTAACATGGTAGATTTCTGCTGTATAAAACCATCCATATATTTTAATTATTCTGCACTCTTTTATAGGATCATTTGTTATAGTTTTACAAATATATTTTATACCTAAGACACTGACAATGTAGTTCATTAGTCAATAAATAGATATCAGCCCTCCTGATATTCTAGACCCTTTAAATTGCGGGGATACAAACATTAATGAGACAGTGAAGTTCCTCACATCCACAGGTGTACATATTGTAATGTTCTGAAGACAGTCAATATATACATTAGAACCTAAAAATAAGATGATTTTGGATAATGATGAATTTCCGGAAACGTAAAGCAAGAGTATCATGACGCAAGGTAGAGTATTTCCTGTGTTGTAGAAACGTGGAATTGAGCAATATTTTTTTAACTGCTCTAGATCTTGGATTTCTGCTCAGTGCACAGTGGAGCAATGACCAGGTGACCACGTAGGGGAACTTGTGACCCCACAGTACATGCTTCTCACCTCTGACTATCTTCCAGGAACAGCGGGAGAGCAGGGAAGGAGACGCGAACCTGGAGCAGACGGCAAACAGTGTTGTTAGGCGAGACAGGTCAGGTGAGGAAAGAAAACCCCAGTGCGCTTGCGTGACCGCCGCCAGACTAACAGTGTCAGAGTGGGAGATGCCCAGACCCCTCACGTATGGATGTAAGGATGCGTGGGTTAACATAATTATTATTATAAATAATCGTGTTCTTTTAAAACTTGCCCTTAGAAAATGAGCATTAAAAGAGTAATGTGCTTTTGTTTGTTGGTTTGCTCAAGACTCAAAATATCTTTCAGGAAAAAATTTCTCTTACAAGTTAATTGTAATTTTTGTAAATTGCCAATTTCTCTTACAAGCACACGGGTGATGTTGCTATTGAGGGCTACGTAGCCCACTTTCCACCTTGCAGTGATGTATGGGATGTGACATGAAATTCTCCTCTGGAGCGTCTCCCTGGGGTATTCTCTTTTTCTCCTCAAGGTGCAAAAGATGAACTGATAACAAGAAGGACCTGTCAGCCCTGCGGCCCTGATGGAGCCTGGAGAAACGCTAACGGGAACAAGACCTCACCGCCAGCTCAACCCTGAAGAGCTCTTTTCTCCCTGCTGAAGAACCTCCTGAAGCACTTGAGATATTTCATGCATATTGTATTGACATATTTTTCAGAAACTATTCCTTTATTTTATATTTTTTAAATGATCTATATGACACCATCCAAAAACCTCCCCTTGGGTTTTAATTAATTACTCTCTACAGCTAAGAGGGAGATCTTCAATTTTAAGTGACTCATTTTCAGTTTTGCAAATCCTGGAAGCTGAGCTTCCTTTTACAATGAAAAGGTTTCCAGATGCATTTCCTTCGTTTCCCTTTCAAATCCTACCGTGTTTATTTATTCTTGCGTTTCTTTTTCAAATTCCACTGGTCTTGATTCAATTTAGTTCTACAGGTCTTTACTGGTCAACTACTGATTTAACCATCAGTTGCAAAAATGAAAAGGCTGGTATAGTGGTTGCTGTTCTGCTAGTAAATATTTGCTTAATTCCTCACAACTAATGAGGCAGCCTTATGCACGTTTCTGTTAATAATCATATTAATTATGAGGCTAGGGTTTATTTTGCAGATAAGAATAGTGAACTAAAGGGAAATAGGTGACCCAAAATGGCCTTCTGTTTCAATAAGCCTGTCCCCTGGCTTGGGATCTTGTAGAGGGTTGGCAGTTTTGAAGACAGCAAGCTCACCCTCCTTAGCAACCATGATCTTTTATGCTTCTTACAGGATCTTACAGAATAACTTAAAACTTAAACCACCCAAGTATCAGACATAAAGCCCAGGAGGAGCCTATGCTAATGAGAAGCCTATGCTAATGAGAAGCCTATGCTAATGAGGCTGAGGTTAGAAGATTTCAAACTCTACTTGAATCCTTTGGCACTGACTTTGAAAGGAAGTTGACACAGCACAAATAAAATAAGCAAGTTTGAAACTCTCCCTTAAACTACTTGGCTCATTTTAAAATATTTCCTTCGCTTAAATCTATACTTTAAAAGTCACTATAAAACCTAAAAAAGAGAATTGCTTAGTTATGATAACAAAGAATCAAAATTTAATAAGATCTTTCATTTGCTTCTTTTCCTTGATTTTAAAAAGTTGTAAAACACAACTGAGAATAATTCTATAAATTGCCTTTTTAAAAATTATTATTCTTTGCTCATCTCACCCCAAATTTGGCAAATGATAATTTTTTATTTCCAGATTTCATTGCCAAAGGAATGTAAATAATAGAAAAAAAATAACCATCTCCCACTAAATTGTGCAATTGTGAAATATACCAGAAACATGCTAAAGAAACAAGATGCTACTTAGGAAATAGAACATTTCATCTGCTGCTTTCTCCAGTTAACTGAGGAACGAATTTAATTGATTTCAAAATAACTATATTTCTCGGAAGTAACAAAAGTGTAACTTCCCTTTATATGAATCAAGGGAGTGGAATAATAAGAACTTTTTAAAAATGAATAGTTCACAGATGGTTGAACATCTCTTTCATCTTTACAGGGGAATATCTTTTCTCTCTTCTTCGTTGTTTAAAAAAACATTTTTCAAGACACTGCAACAGATAAGTGGGTTTCCCATTACAGTTTTCCCTGCAGCATAAATTCTGTGGATGTGTTTCCATAATCATGCTAATTACATTACCATATGTTGCATTCTTCTTTCCTTTTTGCCCTAATGGGACACAGATTTCTTATTTTGAATTTGTCATTTGTTTGTGACATTTGTCAAGCATATATGCAACCTTCATTTGTTTTAAGAACGTTTAGTCTAAATATTCAATCTTGACATGAAAGTCAATTATCCCTAAGATAGAAATTATACTATTACACCTGTGTACAAGGCCAAGCTTGAGTTACACAATTTTATCGCTTGTATGCATAGTGTTTACACAAAAAGTTTAAGTGAAGTTCTAGTTACTGGTTTATAGCTAAATTAAAATTTTAAAATAATTTTTCATGCCTATAAAAATATTAAAATTAGACAGTAGCATTATAACTTACCAATACATCTAAATAAAATAAATTAATGGAATATTTCAAGGAAAAAGATGGTTACCAGAATCAATGTCCTTATTGATGGTTGTGTTCCTTCATGTATTATGAAAAGTCGAGGTTATTTTTTTTTTTTGAGACAGGGTCTCACTTTGTAGTTCAGGCTGGCCCTGAGCTCACTATGGTGCCCAGGCAAGCCTGGAACTCAGCAATCCTCCTGCCTCTGCCTCCCGAGTGCTGGGATGACAGGCGTGAGCCACCACTCCCGGCACTGTGGTATGTGGTATTGATTGCTGGTGGGCGTGAGTCTCCACGCCCAGCATTGTATGTGGTTACCGGGGATCGAACTCAGGACCTCGTGCTTGCGAGGCAGGTGCCAGAACCACTGAGCTAAATCTCTGGCCCACATTTTTTACTGAAGTATATATGTGTCTGCATGTATATAGAATTTCTATATAAGAGCACATTTGTATACATGTATATATACACATATGTGTATAAATTGCATGAGTTTCACTATGCAAAACTTTTTTAAAAGAAGAAAAAGAATAAGCCTGCACTGTTTATTAGACAGAAAAATGAACACCATTAAATGAACACTTCTCTGTATTGTCTAAGGACCAGGGACCTGCAGGAACAGCCTGGGGAGAGGCACGTCTGCTCCTACCCTCCTGTCCCTTACCCACGAGATGTGCAGATTTCTGCCCACTGCCCAGTGATCTCCATGTGAACGGGTCTTCTGGACCTTTTCTTTCTGGGGGTTGAAGGTCAAGACTTCAGTGCTGCCCAGCTTGGTTCTAGATTGTACCTGACTGACTTGGTGGATGTATGTGACTCTCCTCACTGGTAATTTCCATGCTGAGAAAAGTGCTCTCCTTTCTTTAATTTATTCCAGAGAAGGCTGTTGTTCCTTGGCCAGCGAAAAGCGACAAATTGGGGGAGCAGAGAATTTTTTTTTTTTTTTTGAGACAAAGTCTTGCTTTGTAGTTCAGGCTGGCTCTGAGCTCACTGTGTAGCCCAGGCAAGCCTCGAACTCAGCAATCCGCCTGTCTCTGCCTCCCGAGTGCTGGGATTACAGGCGTGAGCCACCACGAGAATTTTCTTTCTGAAACACTGCATTTGTCTATGGTATGTGTTTTATTTAACAAGCTATTCTAGGAAGCCTACAGGATATTTTTACTGCATCTTTGATACTTTGCTCTTTAAAATTATTCCCTAGATGATCTACCAAACAATAATCAATGCACGCATTTATTTAATCACCTCAAGCATACACGTCAATCTCATCTGTAATCTTGTCTTTCCTCTTCTCAGAGGACATTGATGCTTAAATTACTATGATCTCTACTAGGAATATCTGGTCTACTTTATGCATGGAGCAACCTCCCCATCGTGTGGACTTTCAGGATATTGCTACTGAGTGTAAAATGCTGTATTCTGAAAAATAGAAACATGAATTTCTTTTAAAGGAAAGATGGAGCTTCTGGTAGGTCTTTTTTCCATATGGAGATTACATCAAGGGCCTTCGCACTGAACTACATCACCATTTTCTTTTCTTCTCTCTCTCTCTCTCTCTCTCTCTCTCTCTCTCTCTGAGACAGGTCTCACTAAAATGCTGTTTCTGAGCCTGTACTTGAACTTAGAACTCAGTCTCCCAGAGGGTGAGATAATAGGTGGGCATCACCACATCCAGTTTGGATCTATATCTCGTTTATTTGTTTACATCTAAAAGTTTTTTGTCTCATCATTTAATTCTTTTCTACATATCAGGTAATATCTCATCACTTTATATGGGCCATTTCATCTTTTCAACAGCCCAATAAAATAGTGACTCCACCGGGCGTGGTGGCTCACGCCTGTCATCCCAGCACTCAGGAGGCAGAGACAGGAGGATTGCTGAGTTTGAGGCTTGCCTGGGCTACATAGTGAGCTGCAGAAGCGAGACCCTGTCTCAGAAAAAAAAAAAAAATAGTGACCCCATCCATTTCATAGAAGAGTCAATTAAGGCCTGTTTAAAACTACAAAGCCAGAATTGAACGAAGGATTGCATTCTGTCCTTGGGTGAGATATTCTTTCCTTGATTCTTGCACACACACACACACACACACACACACACACACACACACACACACACTAGCATTATCTAGCTAAGTACAAAGTAATAATGTTAATGTGTGTTCACTGGGGACCAGGAACTGTCCTTAGGCCGCTGTCCGCACCCACCAGCCTGCACGGGGAGGGGTCGGGAAACTCGAATAGCTACTAATGACAAATAACTAAGACTGCGTCGTTCTGGCTCTGAATCTGTACCGTTCCTTCTACTGATGGCAGAGGATGTAAGGAATCGCCTAGGAAATGTGAGCTTTTCTCCCCCCCGCAGCAGACGAGCTCCTCAAGGAGGTGCCAAGAAACAGATGGAGAGACCTTCTTGTTTCTGCCCCATGATTCAGGTTTCTTTTACGAGCTATTAAGAATTAATTAGGAATGAGTGTACTCCCCAGGTGTCTGCCCTGAGGACAGGAATGGCTCTTGGGTATTCTGTGGACCTAACGTGCTTCAAAAGCGAGCTCCATTCTGATGGAATTACCGCCGAGCTTCTCTGTAAAAGGACTCAGTCACACACCTCTCCAGACAAGATGAAGGCCCTGGTTCATTTATTCGCACTCGTTTGTTCAGTGCGTGTCTGCCCAGTCGTACACGGGGAGACGCGCCGTCTCCACGGAGAGCGACAAGGGCAGTGGGGCGATCGCAGCCCTCCCGGGGTGAGCGACGCCTGCGCGTGGGGCGATCCTTGGAGGAAGCGGGACCAGACGCGCCCACGGCCCCGGAGGGAGGGCTGGGCGTGGAAGGCCTGCTGCGCAGGTCTGGCGGAAGCTCGCGAGTGAGTCCGGAGTGAGCCGGTGCCGGCCCAGCTGCCCCGAGTGGACCCCGCCCCGCCCCGCCCCGCCCAGCGCGTGGAATCCGGCGGCGCCGTGCTGCGGGCTAAGGGCCACGCACGGGCTGCAGCGAGGAGCAGGGCGCTGGAGACGCGCTTTGCCCGGTGCTGGGGCGCCGGCAGCCCAGCCGGAGGAGCCCACGGCCCTGACGGAGCCGGTCGCCAGCACCACGCACGCTCCACCGGCGGCTCCAGCAGCTCTGGAGAAACCAGAACAGAGAAGCAGCCGGTGAGTCAGGCCTGCAGGGGCTGCCTGCATCCCGCCGCCCTAATCCCACCGGGACAGGAGCACTTGGCCTGTCTTGTAAAAGAACGGGGTGGGGGGGGGGGTGGCTGAAGAAGAAGATCAAGAGGTATGAGAAAGAAAAAGTTGGAGGAAGACAATGAGCAAGAGGTGCAGGAGGCGCCATCCCAGAGGGTCTGTAGGCCGCGAAGCCTGAGTAGGCGCTGCTGGCTCTGACTCCTCAAAGCAGTTTTGCTCCCTCTCCTCTAGAGTGGGGGTAACTATGGCAAAAAGAAACAGTAGGTCCAAAGAATTCGTTAGGGTCGATTAGGATAATCGCAGGGTGGGGAGAATATTAAAAAAAAAATAATGGGAGAGCTGAAAGCAGGAAGCCAAATATTTCACATAAGAAAGTTGGTAAAGACCTGAACAAGGTAAAAGCTCTTGGGGCAAGAAGAACTAGGTCTCTAATCCGTGTAGAAACGACATGCTTAACTTTCTGTTGACCCTGGCACGATGCCACGGTCAGATTCTCAACCATGGAAGACACGTAGACGGGTGGGCTGGATTCAGCCCGGAGATCTCTTGGGACTTGGTTTGGTGGGTTAGCTGGTTTGTGTTCGTCTCGGTGGCGGGTGGAAACCTGGTGCATAGCAGGCATCAAACGTGAGCCCCAGCCCTGGATTAGGTGTGAAAGAGGAGAGGAGCGCGGAGTACGTGAGTTCTACAGCCCAGTTCCCAAACTGCAGTATACAGGCTTGAAGCTTCAGGCTCATTGCTTGCCTTTCTCTTCTTAATGGGCACATCAGTAATATTTACCTCTTAAGTTTGTTGTCAAAATTCAGTAAGTTACAATAGATAAGCAACTTAGAACATATGTGTGTGCTCCGTGTCATGTGCCACACAGCCAGGAGCAGGTGCCAATGTAAATTAAGAAATCACAGTCGGGCGTGGTGGCTCATGCCTGTCATCCCAGCGCTTTGGAGGCAGAGACAGGAGGATTGCTGAGTTCGAGGCTTGCCTGGGCTACATAGTGAGCTCAGAGCCAGCCTGAACTACAAAGCAAGACCCTGTCTCAAAAAAAAAAAAAAAAAAAAATCACAGCTACCACCCCGGAGTAAAAACCCAAGTCAGTAGGCTCTCGGTTCCTCATCTCCACCAGTTCATGTAATTCTCAATATGACGCTAACAAGTAAATTCTGAAAGGTTTTAGAAATGTATGTTCTACTCCAACACGTCAAACCCAACCAAAAACAATTAGAATACACAGTATGCAAGTTACAGCACAGTATGGGAGAGAAAATATAACCAGACTCAAGCCTCTGCCTTCCGGGAATGCTCGGTGGGCCTTGCAGGCTATGTGAAGAATATAATTTCTGTACTCTCTGTAACAGAACACTGGCAGTGGTTTAAAACAAAGGGATTGCATGCATTTTAGTTTTATAATCAGACAAAGATAAAAATATGGTAGAGGAAGTCTTCCAGATGTTTGGTTCTTTCAGAAGGAAAACTGTGATTAATTAAGGGAGCAAGAGTAATAAAACAGGAATTTGGAAATTTGAAGCCTTCCAGAGCACTGAGGTTATAGGTATATATCACCACAGCCACCATGAATTCCCTAATTTAATGTTTAATCTGAAACCACTGAGTAGCACACAGTCCTCCGTGTGCTTCTACACACACTGAGGTGAAATTTACTTGTGCTAGATTCACATGAAGTTCCTTCATTCTTTTTTACAACTCGCTTTGTAGTTCAGGCTGTCCCTGAGCTCACTATGTAGCCCAGGCAAGCCGCTGAGAACTCAGCAATCCTCCTGTCTCTGCCTCCTGAGTGCTGGGATGACAGGCGTGAGCCACCACGCCCGGCACTGTGGTATGTGGTATTGATGGCTGGTGGGCGTGAGTCACCACGCCCAGCATTGTATATGGTTACTGGGGATCGAACTCCGGACCTTGATTTGCGAGGCAGGTGCTGAGACCACTGAGCTAAATCTCTGGCCCAAGTTCCTTTATTCTTAATAGATACCATTTTTCTCTACTGGTTCACAAACATTCACATTGTTATCCACAAAAAGACAGTTGCTGTATTTTTTTTAAATAAAATTCCATTTACTGTCTTTCAGGATGACCAGGTAAGAAAGTGAACATATTTATTTCTGCATCTGGAAACCATTGAAAATGATATGATGGTTTATCAAATAAGGTCGAAGTAACAAGAACCTTCTTTTAACCTCTACAGCCAAAGATTTTTTTTTTAGATGATCATTTTAATTTTTTTTCTGTAGCGAAAAAGTTGGTCTTTTTTGTTTGGTTTGTCTCGTTTGTACTGGGGACTGAAACTAGGCTCTTCGGTTAAGCTACTTCTCTATCCCTTTTTATGGTTTTGAGACAGGAACTCAGTAAGTTGCCCAGGCAGGATTTGAACTGCAATCCTTCAGATTCAGCCTCCCAAACCCTGGGATTCTGTATATGCACCACTGTCCCCCACAAAAGAGATTCTTTATGTGCTCCATAAAAGATAATTTATAGGACAGGATATACAGGGAAATAAAAATCTGACTTAGATAAACCAAATTCTGGCTCTGCGTATAAACTTTAGCTAGGTATGAATTTTCATAGTGTTAGGTTTTCTCCCCCCATGTGTACAACTCAGCTGTGTTTATTTGATTTAAGGGTTGTTATTACTCATCTTCCACAAGTCTATCCACATTGTGGTTCGTGGAGTGGCACCATGGGCTCTTTCCCCTTGTCCCTTCTGCCTGTGGGACATGCATTGAGAAAAATGTATGTGAAGGTCCTTCAGGCCAGGGGAGAGCTATGAATCCCGTGTGTGCTTCGGCTTTTTCACAGTAGGAAATCCTCCACAGAAAACACACACGCACACAGGGCGATGATAGTCTTAGTGAGCTTAGGATGGCACAAAAGCATGACCCTCATAAAGATAGAAAATAGTGCGATATATGGGACAAGAGTGGTGGTCTCCATGCAGAACCTGCCCAGCGAGACCACTCAGCAGCCAGGTCCTTGTTACCTTGGTAACAAAAAGGATTAGCATAATGTTGTGCACCGTCCCTACACACACATGGGTCTTCCTCAGGGCCTGTTCCTGGAATCACCTTTCCTCGTTCCACACCTCATCCTACACTCTTAACGGGGTGTAGAACAGGCCTCCAAGTTGCTCTCCCGCTCCTGCTCTGTGCTGAAAATGTACCCCACTCCTTGCGCCTTCTGTAAATCAGTCCCAGCCCCGTTTCTTATTTTCCCTTGTAGTTTCCCTAACTCGGATCTCTTGCAGCTTCCAAAGTGAACAATAGCCCTCTCCCTTTAACCCTAGTAACAGTACTTCTACTCTGTATTGCCCTTTCCTTCACCTCCTTCCACCTGCACCTTCCAAGGCTACCTTCATAATGTTTTTCTAAATTCCTAGGTTTACCAAAAAGCTGGCAGATGAGAATAAAACAGATCCAACTGTCTTTTGAAGGTTGTATTTGTTACTTGTGGAAATGACCTCACCCTTTGTACACTGCCAAATTCCAAGTACTTGAGAGGCCAATGAAAACAGAATGCTATTTGTAAAGTTTTGTCTTGGAAGGATTGTTCCAAGCCTTCATGGCTCTGCCTCTAATTACACACATAGGAACTGCATTGCATTAATACAGGTATGCACAGCCCATTAAGGGACCCCAGAGCCTGGACCCGTGCTCCAGTCCACGGTGTGTTGATGGATCTGGGTGAGCACAGAGGTGTCAGAAGCCCTCATTCAGCAGCTCCAGTTGAAGAAGGACAGTCTCACATTTAAGTACTTCACAGGGGTTTATTTTTACGTTTGCACTGCGAGAGAATGAATTAGTGCCTTTGCCTGCTAGCTAAACCCACTACTCCTCAACTACACCCCTAGGTTTTTCTCGGTGTTTAGAATAATCAGCTCACTATTTAATTAATGTTTATACCAATAACATATACAGAAAGCATCAAATATTGGTGTGGACTGCAAATTCCAGTTTTGTAAGTATGGATGGAGCTTGAGGTGACTCCCGAGAGGTCTCTAGGTGAGCCAGGCTTTCAGTAGCGGGGATCCACTGGGAATCATGGCTTAGTAACTGATTGCAAAAGCCCATTCACTCTTTCTTCCTAGAAATTCTGCCAACTGTCTGCAAAGTAGAATAAGGAGGAAGAAAGGAAGGTAATGGAGACAGTGTGTAGTGAAGATGAGACAGGCATAGTCCTGGGGCCAGGGGCAGAGTGCCCTATTGTTTCTGAGAGTCAGATTTCTTTAGATTGCTTATCTGGGCTCTGCTACTTGCTAAATGCATTCCCTTATCCAAACCATCTTAGCTTCTTTGTCACATGTCCTGCCTCAAATTATTTCAGAAAGCAAAAAGGAGAATGTAAAATGTAACATAATGCAGTAGTGAAGCTGTAGCAAATTAGAAAAACCAAATTGCTAGTTATGATCTTTATCTGAGAGAAATATGTATCAGTTGCAAAGGAGTAGGAATATATGTTAATCATTTGGAATTTCTATGCAATGATGACAAGATTATAACTCAGAACATTACCAGATGTTCGATACTTTACTCTTTTTGTCTTTTGTTTGAGGCTGTACTAAGTGATGGATAAGCTTGCAGGCTTTACAAAAGCAATGAAATGCCTTTCAGAAGGCTTAACATGGGAAATCTGTGTCTTTATATGAATTATATTTCTAAATAAAAAATCTAGTCTTTAAAACAAGGGTTTTGACAGTATGTGACAATTTATCCTGTGATCACATTTCAAGTAAAAAGTTTAAATTAAGTATCCTGTATCTGATGCAGGATGTGGTTTTGCATTTCCAGCCGAAGGGCTTTGGCATTGTGGAGATGATGCATATCATACCAAGTGTTCTCAGTTGACTTCGCTTAAACTCACTAAGTGTTTGCCCTGGGTTGACACCTTGGCTCCTTTATCCTTCTCTAGAGTTTCCTTCTTTATGTTGCTCTTTTTCTAAGTTTTCCCTGTTGTGCTTTTATCCTGCCCCACATGTATTCAGTGGGGAAAAAACATGGCCTTTGGCCTGGAGAGACCTAAAACCAAAGCCAATATGGATTCCAACTTGAAGGCCTGGCTATCCTTAAACAAGAATCTTTTTCTAAGACACAGTTTTCTTTGTCATTTGCTGCAATATGGTAAAGATCGCATGTAATATTTGTTGAGAATTTGCATGGGGACTACACATGGAAAACAGGTAAACAGATTCTAGTATTTATGAGGTATCATTGAAACATAGGGTGGGTATTTAAATTGAAAGTGTATTATGGTAAAAGACACATTGCTATTTACACAGTTCTCCTCTTTGCTCCAAATGCATATTTCGCATCACTCTTGATGCTTTCTGAAGTAATTTTGGAAGCACTCTCATAAGTGTCTTTAGTTGTATTGTCACAGTTGCCTTGACATTCTGAACTGATTGATTGGGTGAGCAGGTAGACAAGGTCACATTGTCATGTTTTTATGCACCTAACTTTGGATGAATGACTCCTACCAGCGGCATTCTCCAAACTGTTGGTCAATGATGAGTGACTAGTATTCAGAGTGAGAGTGAGTGTTTTGAGGAAAATTAATGGCAATGTGTTTTTTATTGTAAATTTTAATTTAAATCTTCATTTATTTCACCTCCTAACTGTTAGTTTATGTACCACCTAATTTAAAATCTTGGAAGCTTTGTAAATGGAAAGACTTTCCCCGTTGTAATACCCACGCATGTGTTTTATTTATACTTACTTTTATAGTGGTATCTTAGCTATTATGCACAAATTACAGTAGGAATAGGTCATCCATCCCCTCTAAAATACTTGCAATTTCTGTAGAATAGATTCTAACTTCCAGATGTATATGCACATGATACTTCTATGTAGGAGTTTATACATAATGCCAAAATAATAAATATTTGATAAATATTTCCTTAATACAGCAAAATCACTTTTTGGCAAAACATCAGTTTTTCATTTGGTCCACTTTTGGCTTCTCCCAATTTCTCCAACTTTTCAATGCCTGGCCATATTGAATTACATCAGACAACAAATGTATGATGATATCATCCAACAAGTATGATTTATTTAGCAATCATATACAATAGGAATTACAGAGAATTTCAGCATAATAAAAACACAAGAATTATAGGTTCTCAAGTTAAAAATTAAATTAAAGAGACTCTGGTTAAATGAAAGGCATGTGACCTTGCAGTTTATATGTGTGAATTAGCTCGGAATACAAATGCAAATCGGCACATTCCAGGTGCAGCAGCCTAACTCATCAGCACTCTTTGCAGAATGGACCTCACGCTGGTGTTTATAGAAGGAAGGGTGCAGGTAATCTCTGCCCAACTTCCTGTCAGATGATCGTGCCACTTCCACCCAACTTCCTGTTAGACAGTGTCAAATCACAGCTGTCTTACAGAGAGAGTGGGAGATGAAGAAGGGAGGAATATGGAAAATGAAAAGAAAAAAGGAAGAGGAATGGGGAAAGTTGGAGAGCAGAGAAAGGCTCAAAGCCTCCAGAAGAACGCCAACTCAACACAAGGCGTGTCTCCTCCTACAGGGTCGGCCCCGGGCCTTTGTAAGTCATGAAACCTGGAAAACGAGGCCCCAATGTGGAAATTGGTTCAGATCTTTGTATTCTTCTATTTTTAATATCAAAGTATAGAGATCATAATGTGTGAAGAGGAACAAAGTGAATGTTTCAAACACTATTTGAGAAGCAGGCTTGCAAGCCAGTCCCCCCTTAGATAGTCCATAGCTTCACTGAAACACCTGGCTCAAGTTGAAACCATAGTAATTATACTTCTCAAATGTTCATATTCTATTTTAAATGCAGAGTATTTTCTGGATGGTACATACTCATTAAAAAAAGACTTTAAAAGCAGCAGTTACAGTTTATCCATAAGTAGAAATTAAAAGTCCATTTTTAAAAGAGAGAAAGTCACCATGAAGTGCATTTCTATACATCTTCCCCAGCACATTATTATAGATCACTCTTCACTGCTTGCATGTGAAATATCAGTTGTAATTATGATTCGGTTATTTGGCTGTGTTCTGCACAAGATTCAGAGGAAACTAAAGCTAAGGGTCATATTCACAGAACGTTGAAAAGCATTTCATACTGTCCACACACAAATATTTCTTAACTTACAAGGATGCATACTAGATATGCATATAGAATATGGCTTACACTTTAAAAGAAATCTAAGTGTGAGAAAGTCCCACCACTTAGGCTGAAAAGCTTCTGGCTGTATCCATTTCTAGTATTGCTTAGCACTGTGGAACCCGGGAAGGAAGCAAGTGCAGCAAGCCACTTGTTAGCCTGGAGGGATTCTCCTTTCTGTCGGGTCCCTGATGGCTGCTCTGGGTTCTTTTCATCCTGTGTCCGCCTTGCGGAGAGACAAATTCACTTCCGCTCACAATCACCCAAGCGTCTGTCCGTGGAAAGCTGTGACGCTGAACTGCGCTCGACCCTTCTTGTCAGCTGAGAACAAATGCAGGCAGTTCTTCGGTTTTAAGCGGAGGAAAGGCGTGGCACATGCTCGGGCAAAACGTGACAGGAGGCAGGACTGCGGAGGGTGGCGGTTTGTTTCCTTTTAGCAAAATGAAGACGTCACATCAGATAATGTTATCTCTACAGAACAACTGGGCTTCCATTCCCGTAGCACTCTTCAATACATGTACACACATGAACACAGACACTCCTGCGTCCTGCCCCTCGGCTGCAGTGTGTTTTATGACACCCAGATGGGATCAGCGTCCCAGAAGGTAAATTCCACTCTCCCGCGCTCAGCCGTTGCCTCCAGCAGGGGCAGTTTCGGATGCCTGGCCCCGTGTGACTTCATCGTGACCCCACCGCGTGGCCGATGAGACCCAGGGCTGATCCAGCGGGTGGCTGGCTCCGGGGACGGCTGCACTGTCGCCTCCCAGCTTCAGCAGCACGCGGGGTGTCCCCCGGGCCAGCGAGGCGGCCCGTCCTGGCCTCGGGCTCCGCAGCAGCCCAGGCAGCGCGACTCTCCTTTTGTTCCCATGCATTGAAATGAGAACAGTCTGAACAGCCTGTTCCCTGGGCTGTCAAGAGATATTTTTCCCACTTCAGTTTTGCTTCTCTTTAAGACCTTGACAAATTTGCAGTCAGAGCCCTCTTCCAGATTCGTAAGAAAGTACATTTGAACTGCCTCATCTTCTGCACATGGGCTGTACAGGCGTCACGGTGGGGCTGAAGGGAATCAAATTTAAAACTTCCCAACTTTTGTCTTAAAAATTTCTCTGGCTTGATTGAAGACCAAATTGTGAAGAAAAACCAGTGGTAGAAGCACTGGCTGAAAGCTCCCGTAGAAACTTAAAGACACTTTTTTGGCCAGTCACTACCTTACAGTATATATTCGTCTTATTCCTTCTAAAGGAGTCCATTAAATGGCCTTATCCAATTGTAAGTTGAAAGAGCATATACCTTTGTGGAAAACTGAGGACTTAGGATGTTTTTAATGGCATTTTCATCATCCTGAAATAAAAATCAAATGAAAATGAACAAAGAAGGGGCAGGTGTGGTGGTTCAGGCAGATACTGGTAGGAGGACACAAAATTTCAGTTCGGAGGAATAAGTTTGAAATATTCATTGGACAGCATGATTACACATGTTGTTATACATGTATGCAATTATACTAATAACATTGTATAGCTGACAACATTGTCCTGTACTCTTAAAAGTTGCTGAGACTTTGAGTCTTCTTACCATAAAAAAATTATAGGTATATGAAGATATATATATATATATATATATATGTATGTGTGTGTATGTGTGTGCTAATATATATAACATACATGCCAATTAGATCAATTTATCCATTCTACCATGTATACATGTGTATGTATATATATGTATGTTTAAACCTACATATATGTGATAAGTATATAAATACATTTCAGTTAAAATACAAAGATAGAGATCACGAGTAGGCATACCATTGATCACTGTGTGACAGTTGCACATTTTATTTGTTATCCTTTGTCAAAAATAATTTATCAGTATGTAATAGATAACAGTTTTATATCAGTTAAAATTTCAGATTTATGTTGTATCTATGTGTATCTCTTTGTCTGAGTTTCATTACCATTAACAAAACCCTGTCAATACATTGCTTATTTTCACAAATATACAGGTAATCATCATTTCATATAGTTTTTAAAAATATTCAGAAATACTCCAGGTCCATATCATAAACACTTAGAAAATGATGATGCTAAAATCCTTTTTTTTCCCTTTCTTTTTGAAGTGATATATTGTACATTGAGTTAGTTATCCTCTAGGAAGAAATCTTGCTTAATTTTATTTTACTCAACTTGCTAATGATCCGTATTTGCTAACAATATCCTTTGCTGTACAAATTTATAATATTCAACTGCATTAATTTTCCCTAAAATATTCTTCAGGAGCATAATATGCATCATCCGGATGCAGGGAACTTGTGAAATGATCATGGGCGCTAAGGTGGTAATTGTGTATCTTCATTGGAGCTTATAGAGAGGAAATGTAGCTGATTTTGAACAATGTATTACAATTGTTAAATGCAGAGATAGATTTTAGTGGCTGCAGACTCACTTTGTCCCCTGACATCTTTCCAACCTATACATAAAATAGGAATCGTAACCACTGACTATGGAATCATGGCGAGGATTCACTGAGATGACACATGTAAGACAGTTACCCTGGCGACAGGCTCGCACTATCTCTGTAACTCAGTGCCAATGCCAACCTCTCTGAGGCTCGCTGTGGAGGCTTAACATGTTCTCTTGCCCCATCAGCCCAACAGCAAGGTTCATTAGAACACATGGGTTTCGAATCTCATCTTTTTTCCTGCTTACATTAAGACATCCACACTGTATCTGCACATTCTGCCTTTCTCACCACCTGCATCAACTCTCCAAGCCCTAGTAGGGGTCTCAGTTTAGTGAACAGAAATATCAACCACGGGCTTTTTCAAAATTCAGATTTCCAAGGCATCACTCTCAGAGTTACTACTTTGGTAGACTGAAAGGAATTGTAGAAGCTAAACTTTCAGAAGTACTGCCAATGTGCATGCACATGATATTTGTTTCATGACATGTCTGTTTTTATCAGCAAGTATAAACAATCACATTCCTTACTTGAAACAAAGAACAGTGTAAAACCTTTATATTTCCTACATATGTTTAAAAATGGAACCTTCACATATCCTATAGCTTATCATCAGTAAACATCATTTTTATAGAAGACATTTAAAATTTACTGGTAAAGTTTTGCCTCACAAGGATGAAGACATTGATTAAAAACAAATGGCAAGAGAATTTAAAGAAGATAAACCTGTCTCTAAAGGTACTCTATAAACCACTCATTTTAGAAATTAGGTTTCTCATCCAAACACATCAAATTACCTCTCATGTTTAAAATGACAGCAGCCTTGAAGGTGTTTCAGACCTACAGATGTGTGTCGGCATGTTTCTCTGCAGTGTCTGCTACACCTTCTGAGTTCTTCCGAAGATCGAGTTCACCTAAAAAAAAAAAAAACAAACAAACAAATACACAAAAGCTAAATTCAGACAAAGAAATTGACCTTTGAGAAAGTGTAGGAACATCAGGAGATAGAATGAATTTGTAAAATGTTGAATAGTTCATCTTTCAGTGGATTTTGTAGCATATTTCTCTGAAGACACTAACTTGTCTTTTTAGTGTGTGGGTCTATAGAGCACAGCAAATCATCTCTTGGTGATTATTTCACTTTTGAAGGTGCAGTTTAATCCAGGAATAGAAAATAAGGTAGATGAGACATCATCATTTCATCAATATTTTATTCATTAGAACATTATTAAATCATATGTAAAATTAGACAGGTTTTTCAAGAATATTTTTAATTGAAATGAATTATTTCAAACAAGCCCACTTATGACCAGTGTGTTTTTACTAGTGTCTTTAATTGGTAAGAATTTAAAACAAGGGAGAGTATGAGTTTAATAATGTTTCAGATAAAATAATCTATAAAAGCAAAATAATGGAATTTATAATCATAGAATCACTCAGCTTCTATATAAAACTTAATAAAAAATAATACAATGGATGGGCTGGAGGGTTAGCTCAGTGGTTCTGGCACCTGCCTCACAAGTGCAAGGTCCTGAGTTCGATCCCCGGTAACCACATACAATGCTGGGCGTGGAGACTCACGCCCACCAGCAATCAATACCACATACCACAGTGCTGGGCTTGATGGCTCATGCCTGTAATCCCAGCACTCAGGAGGCAGAGACAGGAGGATTGCTGAGTTCGAGCCTTGCCTAGGCTACATAGCAAGCTCAGGGCCAGCCTGAACTACAAAGTGAGACCCTGTCTCAAAAAAAAAAAAATAATAATACAATGGAAATGATTCCAACACTTCTGGAGAATTTTCACAGAACTGATCAAAAATGCAATTACAAAGCAAAATGTATTGAGAAAAGAATCTGACAAGATACAAAGTAAACAAAATGAGCAACAATTACTTTATGAGTCAGTTCCTCAAAAATACCTTGATATTCTAGGAAATATTAATGTATGACATGATACTTTTCCTTATCTGAACTTTAATTGAAGATATTTTAATGACTAAACTTTGCACCAGTGAACTCTGATGTAATTTCTTCCAATTTGTGTAAGGCTCACCTCAGTTGTGGGTTGCTCTTGGGATTGCATCATGAATGGTCATATAGCATCACTAAGCAAATGTATGTTCCTGTAAAACACATTCAGTAGGGTAAACTAATCTTCTGTTCTAATATCAAAATATCAGGCAGTCTCAGTCTCTCGACTTTTCTGATCACTCATAGACAATAAAAACCACTCTTCGCTTATGCTGAGTTGCCAGTCTTGACTCAGACATTTGAAGATCTGGTCACATATTATACACAACTAAGAAAGGTAACACTTCTCTCTCATCTTAGGTTTGTTGCAGAACCCCAAAACAAGGGGTGTGTGTGTGTGGCTGTCTGCTTTGTGGTAGGGCTGATGTTTGTTTCATCTCTTGTTTGATATCTTGCAAGTGGCTACTTTGTGTTCTGAGGCCCAAGGACCTGTACTTTGAAGAACAGGTTTAGGGAGGTGGCGCAGCTGACCTTTCTTCAAGCACGATCATGAGCTCTTCAGAGACTTACCACCATCTCGCAGAAAGCACAACTCTGGTTTCTTTACAATGTCCAGAGTGCAGGGAAATTGGCTAGTTCATTTCCAGCTCCTGTCTGTGAGGCCCCATCAACCTTCCAAACACAAGAGTGAACATGTGTTTGCAGGAGACCCTCCTCCTCATGAGACATCTGTCTGCATAGTAGGAAACTTATACCGCCTACTCTCTGTGGGCTCATCTGTCACCTTCTTAACTCTTCAGATTTCTCAGGTAGAAATTTGATTTGATTCCCAGTGTCCTCTTGGCTTTAGTCTCTTCAAAGGTTCTGGAAACTTCTGTTGGCTTGAAGTGAAGAAAGAAGCATTTCCATAAGTTCACTAATAGCAGGGAACTAGTTAATGAAATCCTCCTCATAA
>PVIC010013477.1:0-38031 GCA_004025085.1 Thryonomys swinderianus
CTTTCCCTTTCCCTCTCCCTCTCTCTCTGGGCCTTGAGCTTGCAAGGCAGGCACAGCACCACTGAGCTACATCCCTGGCTGCAAAACCTATCTTTAAAACACAGTAACACTGAGTACAATAGAATGACATATGAAATACATATATCTATCAGGGAACAGATGAGAAGGAGGCTGCTTAGGTTAAATGTTGGGAGCCTAGACCTGATCCTGTTCCGCTCCTCCTTGCTGCCTGGCCCTTTTACCACCTCTAGATGTGTCCTTGGAGACTGAGGGCTTCCTGGAACACAGTTGAAGCCCTACTAGGGTGGAGGATTTCTCGGATCCCTGCTCCCTTTTTCCACATGGTCTAGGTCAAAGTCTCTGAGAGTTCTTCTCTGCCCTCCTGCTACTCCCACCGCCAAGCAGGTCTCACTGTAGACCTGCCACAGCTGGTGTATACAGGCATGAGTGTGGGAGGTAGGCTGATAAGGGTACAAGGGCCTCACCTGCAGGGGCTGGATGCCACCCGCGATGAGGTCAGAAATCATGCGCACATTGGCTCTCTTCTTCGGGTCTTGAGGCAGGAGGTGTGGTGGAGTGGGCCGAGTCTCTTCCAGGTACTCAATGATGGCCAGCTGTCCAGAGAGGGCATTGAGAGAGCTTGAGGGCCCCAAGCCACAAGGACAGGGCCAGAAGCCTCCTCCAGTGCCACCTTCTTTTCCTCACATTCTTCAGCTGGAGCCCTATAAAGCCTTTTTGGACCTTGTCTTTCCTCTTTCCTCATCTCCCAAAGTAACCTCTCTTGGATCAGTATTTAGAGTCTCTATTATGTGCGCCTTACCCACACACAGGCAAGGAAGAGTCACCTGGTCCCGTCATTCACAGAGCTGCTCCATACTCACTGACTGGCCAATGGTGATTCCATCAATCTTCAGGGCTGGCACCTGCTTCATGGGATTCAGTGTCTGGAATTCTTCAGAGAACTGTGGAGACCAGGTTCTGTTGAGCTGAGCTGCCTGGCCTGAGTTGGCTAGAGAAGACCCAAGTAAGCAGGAAAACCCTAGGCCTGCCACCCATCCATATCCCCCTTCTCTAGCTCCTGATCCTAAAATAAACCCTGGAGAATCCACACTGCATCTGACACCCCAGTAGCTGCTGAGCTATGGGCTTTATCCCAGTGGCCTGGCCCTGTGATTTTCCCTGAATCTTTCCCTGTGGCCACCAATGCAGCTCCTACATTAGAAGCTGGCCGGGGAGCCCAGTATGGGGCAGACACCCACTTGCCATCCATCAACATGCACTGGAGCTCTCAGGGTGAGCTCAGAACCCAGGCCCTCTCCCTGGCTTCTCTTGCCATCCAACTTACCACCTTGCCCCACACAGGAGAGCCAGGAGCATTCTCCAGCCATGGAGAGCACGGGACACAGGTGTACTTCTCAGCGACACCCCACCCACTCACCAGCCGGTTACCATCCAAGGTCCAACTCCACATGGTGGTCTGGGCGCAGCCTCCTTACCTGTTGCCCCCCATCTTTTATGAGGTTGATGGGCACTGTCTCATAGTCAATGCCTTTCAAGGCCAAAGCTAGGAGAAACCACAGATAGGAAGGTTAGGAGATCACTTAGAGCTACATACCCAAGAACCCTTCCAGGGTGGTATTGGGCTGCTAAAGGGTGGTTTCTCCACACTGCTGGTGTTCAAGACACATGGCTCTATCCCTGTCTCCAGCTTTCCTTGTTGTTACCCACTACTCTGTTCCAGAGGCACCACGCTGTGCCTCTTACCCACTTAGAATCTGACCCTCTGGGCCTCCAACAGGGTCCTTGTGCCCCCTGAATCTCACCTGGGTGGTGCAGAGTTGAGTTGTGGCCCAGTGCGGGGTCCTGGGGACAGCAGAGTATGTCCTGTTTACCTCTGTCCCACCAGGACCTCGAATACCAGCAAGCAGGGTGTATTTATTGGAGACATGCACTACTCCCTTAGCAAGGCATTTGGGGCCAAAGGAGGATGGTTGGGGGTCACGCAGAACATGATGGGCAGATAAAACTATTTAGAGAAGAATCTTTGAAAACCATTCTCTCTGTTCTCAGGGCTCTTTAGATTCAAGATGGATGGACAATGGCCTTTCTGGTGTTCTTGGAGCTCTCTGGTGACCCAGTGAGCAGGTTTCCTCTCTATCCCTGGCAAGGTAAGGGTAAAATCGTTTAGTGTACTCCAGTGGAGAAGACGTGTGTGGGGGTGGGCGGGCATGCGCGTACACACTTGAGTGTTAAAATATGGCGGAAGCTATTCTGTGGCAAAGGCAAAGGAGTGGATGCCAGGCTCTTCCTTGATGCTGGTCACCTCTACTCCGAACAGCGGGACAGTGGATGTGGCTGGAGTAGAGGGAGAGGCTGAGGCAAACAGGCTCCCAGGCAGTTCCTCCTGCTCTAGCTTCTGGCTCAACCAGGGCAGGGACTCTGGGCCCAAGGAAAAGACCATGTGCCGGGGGAGTTCCTTCTGGCACCCAATACTTCCGTTCACCGATGCCACAAACTCCACTGTGACACTGCAAGGTGAGGGAGGGATGTTCCTGAAGATGGTCAAGCTTTTGAGACAGGCTCTTGAGTTCAACTGTCATCACATTTATTTGTTAGCTGTGTGGCCTTGGTTGAGTAATGGGCCCCTCTGCCAATCTCCCCGTGCGACAAACAGCAAAGTGTACTAGTTAAAAGCATGGACTGTAGCTGGGCTTGTAGCTTAGTGCCAAAGCTTAAAGCTTAGTGTACTTGGCCCTGGGTTTGATTCCCAGTACCAAACCAAAGCAAAACAACATGAATTCTGCAACCAGATTATGTAGTTCAAACTCCTGCTCAACCTCTTAGCAGCTATATGATGTTATTTTATGCTCCTGTGCCTCAGTTTGTCTTTCCTTTTTTTTTTTTTTTTTTTTTTTGAGACAGGGTCTCGCTTTGTAGTTCAGGCTGGCCCTGAGCTCACTATGGTACCCAGGCAAGCCGCCGCGAACTCAGCAATCCTCCTGTCTCTGCCTCCCAAATGCTGGGATTACAGGCGTGAGCCACCACGTCCGGTATTGTGGTATGCAGTGTTAATTGTTGGTGGGCGTGTCTCCACACCCAGCATTATATGTGTTTACCAGGGATCGAACTCAGGACCTTGCGCTTGCAAGGAAGGCACCGGAACCACTGAGCTAACCCTCCAGCTCTTTCCTTTTATTTATTTATTTATTTTTTCTACTAAGGATCAGACTCAGCCTTGCATTTACAAAGTGGGCGGGGCTTACAAGGCAGGTGGGTGATAGTGGACACTGGTGGCACACACCTGTAATCCCAGCATTCAAGAGGCTGAGGCAGGGGGATTGCTGTGGGTTTGAAGCCAATCTGGGATTGGGAAAGTTCAGGTTCAACCTGAATTACATAGTAAGACTCTGCCTCAAAAATGAATGAATAAAAAATATAAAAATAAAATAATTTTTTAAAAAGCACTTAGCAGAAGCACTCCCTCAGTATGAGCTGCTGTGGCTATGACTCTGGGTGAAGATGCTGGTAAGCGGAGGAAAGGGCCCAATTTAGGCCTAAGTGAGAGGCCCTGGTTACTCTTCCTCTAAAGCCTCTGCCCTTGACTCAAACCAGTCCTGTTTAATTTCCCTGATCAAATAAGATAAGAAGTAAGGGAGACCAGCTGTTTCCCTGCTGGTTCCCAGGAACCTCTGGATTCTGTGAACCTGCTGTAAGCATGGTTGCTAAGGGGCTTTGGAGAACAGCACTGGAAAGTGGAAGTCTCACTCAGGAATAGGGGATCTAGGAGACTGGAGACGTTGGTTGCGAGGTGAAGCCTCATGCGACCAAGCACCCCATTTCTCCAGAACAGCTTTGCAACCCAGGTTTCTCCACCCCACCCCAGCAGGTGCTTGGCACTTACCAATTCGAACTCTCCAGGAACAGGAGCTTCGGAAATAGGAGTAGAGAATGGGCTGAGGAGAGAGGGAAACACACTTTCATCGGGCTGGGTGGGTTTTAGCCTCAGGAACCTGCCAGAGAGAAGGGCTCAGACAGCCCCCCAGGGCCTCTGAGCCACCAGGTTCCTCTCATGGTGCTGGGCCTCCTTTCCCAGGTACAACTAGGCAACTCAGTGCTGACTCCGAGCTCTGTGGTCAGGGGCCTTGAGAGTCACTTCAGACCCCTTGGCTCCCGATTATGCCAGGCAGGAGTTCCTGAGGGTACAGTGGCTCCACAATGGGCAGCAGCTTTCAAGTGCCTGCCTTACCTTGCTAGACTCGGTCATGGTGCTGTGGTGACCCTTGGTCTCCCAAAGAAAGTCCCTTCTCACAGAGCTCACAGCAGGGAGGATCCCTGAGGGGGTGGGTCCCATGAGCCAATGGGGGAGCTGTGCTCAGCAGGCAGCAGGGGAACTTTGGCTCAGGTCAGAAAGGGCATCACTTGCCAACGTGTGGGAGTTTGTCATGCTCCTAGTGGAGTGGAGGTAGAAGTGAAAAGTAGAAAAGGAGAAAAGGGAATTGAGATTCTAAAAATTGCACTTTGAATGAAAAAAATGCAGCTTCCAATACAAGCTTAGTTTGTTTTTGCTTTTTTTTTTCTCTCCTCTGAAGGAGTAAACCTGGGCAATGCTCTTGCACCTACAAATAGTTTGCCCTTTCACTTTTTACTTGCAATGATCCTCTCTTAGCCTTTGGGATTTCCCATAGTAAGAGTCCATTACCTCACCCATTAGACAAAATTAAGACTATAGATGATCAAATTCCACAGATTTCCACCAGTGAAAACATGCAGAAACACTTCCCAACTGGACTGTGCGTCGCCTCTCTGAGCCCTGGCACTCCACCGTCAGGTGCATTTTATACTATATTTCTGCCTAAAATCTTTGCCCAGTAAGCCTTTATCTTGCCTCTTTATCGGATGTATTCTGGGAATTATTTCTCCATGATAAAAGTTAGCAAACCTCCAAACTGATTTTCAAGTGACAGGAGAGGTTCCTTATTTTAGTCACAGGGACCCATAAGACCCTGCACAGTGCGGTCTGAAGGATGATGTAGGGGAGACAGATGTAACTTCTAAACTGTTAGATGTCTGAGTTTGTGTTCTCTAAAATTGAAGAATTAAATTTCAAGAACAGAGGTTAAGAGGATGAGATATTTATTGGGGGAAAGATAGCTTCTAAGAGAGACAGAAGGGGGCCCGGAAAGTGGGGCGCTGAGGACTCCATCTAGAGGGGAGGCTTTATAAAGGAAAAATCACGAGGTGGGTAGGAAATCATGAGGAAGGTATAAAATGGGACGAATTAGTTAATATTGATCCTTTGGGGAAACAGGTCAAGTAAGGAACAAAGACCTTTCCAGGAAGGGATGGGTTAAGGTCTTTGGGCTCCACCCAGAGGACTGATGCCTATTTAGAATATGTCATTATTTCAGGAAGTAGGCATAGTCCTTTCATTCTTGTCCTGAGGCCCGGCCTTTAATGAATGTGCCTCTATCCACTACACGTGTTTTTTTACCTTGAGCACTGGCCTCTTGAGGGGCCTAGCCCCTGTCTGACTGCCCATAATATTTTTAACTAACTTAGCCATCTATAACCGTGACAGAGCCAGGTCTGCCATCTTGAGCACTGGGGTGAGAGTTGGCATAGCTGGGATCTGGACGCAGTGCAGGACTAGATCTGTGACCTGTGCAGATCCCTCCCTTTCCTAGTCTTCTGCTCCTCAGGTTAGATGACAAAGGACTGGCCTAAAATGACAGCAGTGACAAAAGTATTCGAACTTGTGATCTTGTGGTGTCCATCCTTTACTGCCATTCACCAATCCTGCAGATTCGCAGTGGGCCTCCTAAAAATAAGTGACAGGTGAGCCAGAAAGGTCCGGTTACCAGGGGTCCTATCTATCCCTCAGGTGCTGGCTAGTCTACACAATACTGAAGGTTTCTGACTTAGGATGGTATGTGAATGATATGTATTTGGCTTATAAACCATACTTAATTTTGATTTTTTCCTATAGGTAGCTAAGTTAGATACCTATTGATATACAGTTAGAGAGGGACTGGGTGCTCAAGGAAGTCAGTAGAAACAAAGACATCCGAATGGTGGCCAGACAGGCATCTGAGCAAGGCTATGCCTCAAGATAACGATGCACTGGCCAGGCCTATATTCCTCCCTCCGGGATAAACAGCAACTTGAGATTATACTGTAATTAGCATCCCCCACCCCAGTTCAGTGAATCCAGATAGGCATCAGCCTCCCTGGTGGGTGACCTGAGCATCTGGACTCATCCCTTGCTCAAAATGCCTTTCTTTGTTCTTCCCCTGTAGCTCTCTACCTGACTCCTTTCCTTACTGGATCAACATTAACTAAGCATCTAGATTTGTAATCTGATAGGTTGATTGTACTTTGAGCCATGATGTACCTGTCAGGCTTGATCTGCCCATGACCTGTCTATTGAATATGTTGTTTAATACCAAGCTACAATTTTAGCAGATATTTAAATAAAAAATGCAGCCATAGGGATGGGAGGAGGCTGGGGGGTATGGGCTAAAATAAAATTTATTTTTTAAAAAACTGTAACCCTCAGCAAAAACATGCCATTTCTTCAGGTGGCTAAAAACCAGATATAGGATGTGCCAAATCTAGGTTGATAGACACAGAATGGGATGTTATAGAAAAGAGATAAGACTACAAAGTATAGCACAACATCTTCCAACGCTGTTACCAGATAACCTCTGCTGTGACCACTACATGGGCCCTAATCACAAATATTTGCTCCAATCCCTATATGTGACAAATCCCCCCAGACCCTATAAAGTCCCCTGCCTTTTCTTTGTCACTGACAGCTTTATCATCCTCAGTGGACCTGCACTCAGCTGAATAAAGTCTCTGCCTCACTGGCTTCCACTGTCCCGGTCAGGTGGTCTCATTCCTCCACCGTTTGTCACAGTATAGCATGATTTTGTCACATTGTGACTTTGCTGTATAAAGTACCCCCAACAAAGGGCCTCAGTGGCCACCCCAGTCAGGACCCTTACCAGAAATCCAGGAGCTATCTCTCCTTACAGTAAAACTCTCTTAACTTCACTGAATGTGCTGGCACACGCCAGTAATCTCAGCACAGGAAGCTGAGGCAGGAAGGTGGGTGTGAATTGAAGACCAACCTGAACTGCATAGTGAGACACCCCCCCCAAAGTTTAAAACTCCTAACTCCTTTTGTTTGGTTCACAACTTGATTTCTCTTTGTTGTGGGACCACAGACTTGGCACATTTGACATCTAACAGGCTGGGAGTTAATATTTCTTCTATATCAGTGATTTATATATGGTATAATATTCCCTCAAAATGTTGGGCAGTGGCAGGGAACTGCAGGTCTGTGATGAAGGAGAACATTCAATACACTTTGACATAGAGTTGTTCTAATTTATTATGGGTTTTTGGTACACAACTCTGTTGTAAGTCAAAGTGCTTCTGTACTTTAAAAGGTTTTAACTGTCAACTTTTAAAAATCAGACTATTTCATTTACACATTTTGTTGTCAATTTTTTCTTCAAAAACCCTGGAGGCTGTGGATTTGGGTTCCCAAGTGGCAACAATTAATCAGGGCAGATCAGTGACCCCACATCCTCATAGGACGGTCAGGGTTCAGCCTCTCTGGTCTACCTGGCACACTTCTGTTTGTTAACTGAGGAGGCAGCAGAATATGATCTCTCCTCTACAAGTTGCTTCTCTGCTAATTCTTGTGAAATCATTTCAAAGCAGCACCCACGAGTCACTGGTGTTAATACTTATGAATGTTCACGGACATATATTTATGAGAGAACTTAATAGAATTTCCCAGAAATTCCATAAACACAATGACCACCCCTCTGACTACAGACATTTCACTAAAACGGAGCTAAAGTTCACACACTGAACTGCTCTGTGAACCTTCTCTCCCCATCCCTATACTACTGCGGTCAGGCATGCATCTCCAAGCAAAAAAAAATTCCAGTTGTGGTCACCCAAATCCTCATTTTAAAGGACACTTGCTCAGTCTGAGTCCCAAGGCCATCTTCACACTGCAAAAGATGCTTTCAGGACAGATGAGAACCTTTGGCCTTGGGACTCACTCAGAGAGCCTGGGTTTCCAGCATTCCCTTGCCTGCCAAGAAGACTGGGTTGGTAGGTTTTTTAATTTTTGAAATTTTCCATTGAATATTTTTGGACCACGGCTGAATACAGGTAACAAACCATGGAAAGAGAAACTACAGGTAGATAGACACTATTGTAAACCATTTCATTCCTCTTTGCACTTGTAAAGTTAAATTTTAAATCCAAGTAGTGTCCATTTCATCAGTGCACCTGAAATTCCAGTATCTATTTGACTACTCTGGCTTTTAAATGCTGGTAATTGAACCCAGTGTCTTCACATCCCCATCCGTTTTCTAAATTACGCAGACTAGGCTCAAAGTTGCAACTTACATTCTCCCAGAGTGTAGAAGGCATGTGCCAAGACCGGTAAGTTTCATTTTTTATTAATTTATTGTGCAGTGCTGGGCATCGAACTCAGCTTGATGTGTACTAAGCAAGCACTTCACCAGTCACCCCCCAGCCTGGTTTTAAATTGTCTCTTATACAATTTACAGACTTATAAAATCCCACTTGCAAGGAAGCAGCCTGAACACTGTCAAAGTGATGTGAAGTGCACCTGATGTGTCACTGAAGCAGCAGAAAATAAATCAATCCAGTCTGGGAGAATGGAAGATGCACTCTGGAGTTTTGGATGCAAAGTTTTGTTTTTTTTTTTTTTTTTCTCGAGACAGGGTCTCCCTTTGTAGTTCAGGCTGGCCCTGAGCTCACCATGTAGCCCAGGCAAGCCTCGAACTCAGCAATCCTCCTGTCTCTGCTTCCTGAATGCTGGGATTACAGGCGTGAGCCACCACACTGGCACTGTGGTATGTGGTATTGATTGCTGGTGGGCGTGAGTCACCACGCCCAGCATTGTATGTGGTTCCCGGGGATCGAACTCAGGACTTTGCGCTTGCGAGGCAGGCACCGGAACCACTGAGCTAAATCTCCGGCCCAAGGATGCAAAGTATTTTTTACCAGTGGAGACTAACCTGAAATTTTTAAAAAGCGGTTGGCCACTTCTAGCACATAAAAGAGTCTTAAACTAGGAAAAGACATGTGGTTATAGATATGAGGCACTTAAGTTACATAGGTACAAGGTGAATAGAATCACGTAATTGGATAAGGGGCTACATAAGAGGTGGAGAATACAGCATGAGGATCAATTATTAGATTAGGTTTTTTTATTCCAAGTAATACAGGTTAATTGGCCAGAAGGTTACATCAGTCTCAGCATATGTATATAGCCTCGTTTTTGTATCGTTCTTTTGGAGACAGACTTTTTTGTGTCACCTGAAGAAGCTCAGGGCCATAAAAGAGGAGGGAGGGGGGTGCTACTCCTCTTTCTGTCAGTAAATACAAGAAACTATTTCCCAGTTCACCACCTTCTTCAGGACTTCTAAGTGGTTCTCGATCTTTACTAAGCATGAGCTTTGTTGCTTGTGAAACAGATTCTCAGCCCTTTCTGCCACAAGTTAACATGGAGGCTCTAGGACGGATCAGGGCAAGTGCGTGTTACACCTAGGAAGCTCCCCAGGTGACAGGGCTTAGAAGTACCACTCTTCCCTCCCCCAGGTGCTCTCTTAAAATGCAAACACTCATGGAAAGGCATCCATTACTGTAAGGATCCAGTGCCGAAAAAACGAGCACGCAAAGCTGTGAGGGCTCACCATGCCAGAGACATTTACAATTTCGAGATGATATTGTGAGTTGGGGGGCAACAGCGAACTCACGGGGGCCTAGGACGCCCCGCCCAGCGCGCCTCAGATCCAACCCTCTGCAGCCCAAAGCGCCGATTCCCCGCCCTCCCACAGCAGTACGCAGGCGCACAGCGAGCCAGGCGCCGCGCACGCACGGTACCCCGGGAGTCGTTGTGTTAGCTGTGGACGAGGCGGAGCGGCAGTCCCTTGGCCCCACCCCTAACATGCTCCGCGTTTCTCCGGGAGTTCGCTGCACAGACCTTCCCGACTTGCATCTCGCACGTCTGGGGACCCGTCTTCCAGCCAGGAAAGTTCGCGCCCGCTCGGCACTCGCTAGCGATCGAGGCCCAGCGAAACTCTCACGAGTCGGACCGCGGTGTGGTCTGCGGGTAGCACAGGGCGGGCCACGATGGCCTTTTTCACGGCTTCAGAAAGGCCCCGCCCCGCCAGCCCGCTTCCGTGCACGGTGCCGCTGGGAGTTGCAGTTCCCTGAGCTGGTCGGCGGCTCCGCCCGTCCTCCCGGAGTCCTTTCATCCTCCCGCCCTCCCGCCATGCTCTGCGCCTCTGGCCGCCTTCTAGTGGCCGGGGCGGTGACCTCCCCGCCCCACACATAGGCTGCCCGCGGAGCGAACTACATTTCCCAGTGCACCCCGCACCGCCACCTTGGGACTGCTCAGCGGGGCGGCCGACGAGACTGATCACGTCTCCACACTGGAGGGTCATTCTGAAGAGGGGGAGGATGCCGCCGGCCGTGGGCAGAGGCCTGGCAGGATCGGAGCTGCGTCTCCGGAGGAGCCGCTGTGGGCTCCGGGATGCTAAGGCTGTGGGCCGGGACGGGGCCAACCAGGCCACAGCGCATAGCCCCAAACCGCCGGCCTCGGGCTCTTGGCGCCTCGAAGTGGCGGGCCGGCGGGCACTGTTGGCCCTGGTCACGCTGTTGTCCTTCGCTACTCGCTTCCACCGTCTGGACCAGCCGCCGCACATCTGGTGAGTGATGGGAGGGACTGGGCGGTCACCCTAGCAACCGGGAGGGAAAGACGCTAGTCTGTGATTGGCCTGCAGGCACAGAGGGGGCGGATTCACAGGAGGAGGGGAAACTGAGGTTTCCTGTTGGCCTCCAGCAAGGTGCAGTCATTAAGAAAGACTTTGCTTTAGTGAATTGTGGGGCTCAGGATCTAAAGAAGCGTCCTCAATTATTTCCGAGTTATGCTGAAGTGCCTTATCTGGCTGCCAAATTATGATTTCTCTAAACGTGCTTTGAACTTTCTGAAAGATTTGGAAATTCTTGGTACAGAATTTTAATTTCCAAAACCTGAGCGCCTCACCTAAAAGATTTTCAGGCATCAGCAGAAAATGGGAGGGCCGAGGATTTAGCTCAGTGGTTCCAGCGTCTGCCTGGCAAGCTCAAGGTACCAAGTTCGATCCACGGTACCACATAGCATAGTGCTGGGCGTGGTGGCTCGCGCCTGTAATCCCAGCACTCGGAGGCAGAGGCAGGAAGATTGCTGAGAGTTCGAGGCTAGCCTGGGTACCTAGTGAATTCAGGGCCATCCTAAACTACAAAGCGAGACCCCTATCTCCAAAACATAAATAAGTAAATAAACAAACAAATAAATAATAAAATAAATGGGGCTGGAGAATTAGCTCTGGTTTTGGCGTCTGCCTTGCAACTGCAAGGTCCTGAGTTTGATCCACATACCACAGTGCTGGAGGTGGTGGCTCACGCCTGTAATCCCAGCATTCAGGAGGCACAGGCAGGAGGATTGCTGAGTTTGAGGCTTGCCTGGGCCACATAGTGAGCTCAGGGCCAGCCTGAACTATAAAGCGAGACCCTGTCTCAAAAAATTAAAAATTAAAAATAAATAAAATTTTTAAAAAGGGAAAATTCCTATTCCTAGGAAATTCCTAGGTACCCTAATAGGTGCCTATAGAGCTGGGGTAGTAAGGCTGTCCAGGGATGGTTGATGGAACTTCCAGCAAGCAGATCTGGGGTTATTTGTGAAAAGATATTTTATTTTCTTGAAGGTTTTATTTTATATGACACAGAACTGGCTTGAGTTGTGCTGAATTGAGGCATGCATGATCAGATTTCATTAAGTAACGTGCGGTCTCTAGTTAGATGGAGAAAAAGTTGTATATAGTTTTGTTTTTTTGAGACAAGGTCTGGCTTTGTAGTGCAGGCCTGAAACTCAATGTGTAGCCCAGGCTGACTTCGAACTTGCAGTGATCACCCTATCTTAGTCTCCTGAGTGCTGGGATTACAGGCAGGAGCCCCCATCCCTGGTTTATACAGTTTGTGATGGTAAATTTGTCTGCCCACAGAACAGTACCATGTTTTGTTAGTGTCACTAAGAAGGAAGTAAAAAGGATGTTAGAAATAGAACTCATGTCAGGAAAGCAAGCAAACACACTATCAGGAAATTAATATTACTTTCCTACATGGAAAGTAGTATTAATGAAACATTTTTGTTTCATCACTGTTGGAAGAAGATGTGAGATTCCTGGATTAAAGACAAAGGACTTTATACAGGAGACAAGATGAGTATCAGTATGTTGGAGATAGTCATCCCCCAACCCCAGGTCTCAAAGGGTGATTCTATGGGCTCCATGGGAGATGCATCAAAGCAGAGGAGTGACAAGTTTGGAGTATCTACTATTTTATAAAAAGCACTAAACAAGCCTACATGTCCTGGGTACAAAATTATATATTTATTTAAAAAATAGATTTTCTAAACTATGAATTTGTTTTTCTTTCCCCTTACAGAAACCTGAAATGAGGTGGGAAGAGCACTGAAGGATCTATGGAATTCAAACTTAAATTCTAGTTCATCTGGATTGTCACAATGGATTGGCATGGCCCTAGACACTAGCATAAATTGTGACAATCCAGATGAACTAGAATTTAAGTTTGAATTCCATAGATCCTTCAGTGCTCTTCCCACCTCATTTCAGGTTTCTGTAAGGGGAAAGAAAAATTCATAGTTTAGAAAATCTATTTTTAAATAAATATATAATTTTGTACTCCTTTTTCTGAACATTACCCAGTTGGTGGCTAAGAGAAGATTAATCTTTCTGAGTGACTACATTCAGTGATCAGACTGCCTTATTTGGCATGTAGACCAGGAGGAGGTGACCCAGGTGGGGTTAGAATTCATTTTGAGTTGATTTCTAAGACTAATTTGTCACCACATCAGATGCCTGTGGATGATATGGAGCATAGTGTGTTCATTGGCCCATTGTTGGGTGTGACAAAAAGGTGTTCCACTGTCTGACTGTTAGGTGGCTTGGAAATCTGAAAACCTGAGAGTTTAGTTTGAAGGGCTACAGTGGGATATCCAGAGTCAGAAGACTAGACTGGACCAGCTACATTCGTGTAACCTGAAGAAGTATTAGCAGCAGTGAGGTGTTAGTGAAAACCCCAGATTTTAGAACAAAGTTGTAATATAGTTAGTGTTCTCGGAATCAGTTGGATCAGTGACCCATGTAGTGTTTCTTCATTTACCACAGAGACAAGCAGGCCAACTTAGGGCAGGAGTCTAATATGTGGCTGTGGCTTCTGCTTCAGAAACACATGATCTTTGTGCCCAGTTCATGATGGTGGATGCATTTCTGTTGCTGGAACATCGATAAATCCAGGTGGCTCTGGCAGCAGATTGGATGGTTCAGGCTTGATCAGCAACTTAATTCCACCTGGTCATCTCAGAGTACTGGCCTTTACTGTGGGCACATATGCGAGGGGTCCAGACTGTCTCATCAGTAGGCAGCCAGTTTGTGTCCATGGTTCTCAGCTGCACAGAGGGTGTCTTTATTGCTCAGTCTTCCAAGTGGCATATCAGGCACTTTAACAATTACTGCAGTTGATCAACCAGAATTGTCAGTGGGGCTGAGTGGCTGCTGTTGCCTAGTGGACACTGTCACTTTTTAACTTAGCCTAACTATCAGTGAACCAGGCACAAGCATTTTGAGGGACCTCAGTGAATCAAGGGACCCACCGAGCCAACAACTTCTGAAAGTGGAGTGGGAAGTAGTTTCTCCGAAAAGAGAGCTGCCCCTTTATGTAAAACCCAGATGTTCCAGTGGGCAGGCTGGCAATCCTCTGAAATGTACTATTTCTAGGACAGTGAGACTTGTTGAGCCCGTTTGCTTAAGTGTAAAATACAAGTTAACCCATCTCACAATGGGACTGTCAGGCCAGAGAGTCTTGGGGCCTTCACGGATTCAGTGGTCAATTTTAATAAATGTTCAGTACAAGTGTACCACTTTATGTGGAGAAGAAACTCCACACAGGCCGGGCGTGGTAGCTCACGCCTGTAATCCCAGCACTCGGGAGACAGAGACAGGAGGATTGCTGAGTTCGAGGCTTGCCTAGGCTGCATAATGAGCTCAGAGCCAGCCCGAACTACAAAGCTAGACCCTGTCTCAAAAAAAAAAAAAAAAAAAAAAAAAAAGAACTCCACACAGGTTAATAGCGCACTGTATTCGATTAATAGGTGCTTTTAAAAACGGGTGTGCTTAAGATCTTTATTCACCAGGTGGCGCTGTTTCGTGGTGAATAGTTTCTTGGTGTTTCGGCAGCCATTAATTCTTTAAAGCTGTGATTTCTCTGCCTTCCAGGCATTTATTTATTTCTCTTAGATCAGCCGGGAGGACAGGATCACCTCTCTCTACACATAGCAGCCCTTGAACGGGATAATCCTGTTTGACACTTAGTGAATCAATATAAGCTATGCATTCAGCAGTGGATGCCACAGTAGTACATGAGAGTGCTCCACAGAACTCTACCCCCTCCCTATTGGAGATGTGGCTCAAGCTCAGTCAGTTGAATCCGGACGTTTTTTTGTCCATTGGAATGATGAGTTTAGTAGGCCTGCATCAGGCACTGTCCAGAGATGAACCTGTTTCTCAGGTGGAGAGTTAGGGGAGTGGTAGATGCAAGGGCTAGAGAGAGACACTTTCTTCCTTGTTTATCCCTTTGGTGGGCCTGGCACCACTTTTCCCTCATCTTTCTTCCTTGTGCCCTGTGAGCTTCTGGGCTGAGGGGCTCTTTGTTTTTAAGTCTCTGTGTTCACTGCTAATGGCGCTTTCTCTGCATCCTTAGTTCTGTTGTAACCCCTGTGCCTGGCAGATCCTTCCCCTATGGGCCTGGGTAGAGTGGGGACATGGCTCTGTCTTTAACCATCTACTCTTTGGAGAAGGTGAGATGGTAGAGGGGGAGGGATCAGGGTACATGAAGGGACAGGGTGGCGGTGAGCCAATATCCATACACGTGTAGTGTTTTTTTGTTTTTGTTTTTGTTTTTAATGGTACTGGGGATTGAATTTAGGACTTTGCACTTGCCAGGTGGTACCGCTGAGCTATACCCTGGCCCCAAGACACATTTACTTTTGTCTTAAGCACACAGCTAACTCAAGGATCTCTCAGTGTTTTTATTTTAATCAAAATTCTGTATTTGAGTCTCAGAGTTTGTTCATATGTATTATTTGAATTGAACCTTAATACCTCTTTGGGAGGGGGGCACAGCAAATACTATTATTGTCTGTATCATGGAGATGGAAAAAGAAGACTGGAGAGAACAAGTGATTTTGCCACATCCCACCATCAGTAAGAGGCAGAGCTGGTACCAGATCTCTCCTTTGCACAAATCTGTCACACTGCTGTGAAAGTATTTCCCTCAGGCGTCACCATGCCTCTGTCCTCACCTCATGACAGCCAGTGTACTTAGCAGATTTAGAAACAGATTTACTATTCTGCCTGTCTCTTGGGTTCACTGAGTTAAGTACATGCACTCGTCCACACACACAAACACACACACACACACACACACACACACACACACACACACACACACACACACACACCCCCTACACATTTTGGGGAAAAGTGCGTTCTGCTTCTTTTTTTTTTGAGACAGGGTCTCGCTTTGTAGTTCAGGCTGGCTCTGAGCTCACTATGTAGCCCAGGCAAGCCTCGAACTCAGCAATCCTCTTGTCTCTGCCTCCCGAGTGCTGGGATTACAGGCGTGAGCCACCACGCCCGGCACTGTGGTGTGTGGTATTGATTGCTGGTGGGCGTGAGTCTCCACGGCCAGCATTCTATGTGGTTACCAGGGATGGAGGCAGGCGCCGGAACCACTGAGCTAACCCTCCGGCCCAAGTGGGTTCTGCTTCTTATGTGGTAGTTTGGTGATGACTGCTCACGGAAGCTGACCAGGGCAGGGGTGGTCAGCAGGAAGTACTCTTCTTGGAGCTGCAAGGAAAAAATAGCAAACAGAAATAGCCGCACTCTGCAGGATGACTTGGCTGCCTTCTTAAAGCCCTTGTGTAGGGTGTGAAAATGTTTATATGGCTGTGTAGAAATCAAGGCTTTATGTTGTGTTTGAAATCTAATATATTAGATTCACTTCTTGCAAAATAACTTATGTAACAAGAGTATTCTTTTTTTTTTTTTTTTAAGACAGGGTCTCATTGTGTAGTTCATGTTGGCCTTAAAGTCGCTAAGTAGCCCAGGCTGGGCTCAAACTTGTGGCAATCCTCCTGCCTCAGCCTCCTGATTGCTGGGATTACAGGTGTGCACTACCATACCTAGTCAAGGATGTATTTTACTTTTTTGTTTTGTTTTGATACCAGTGGTTGAACTCAGGACTTTGCACTTGTGAGGCAGGCATGGTATCACTGATCTAAATCCCTGGCCCAAAGAATGCATTTTAGACATGTTCTTAATTTAGGAGGAGGAATTTTTATATATTGGTTAGTTCATAATAAGATCAGTCAGATCACCTATTTGGGTTATTCATCACAAGGATGGTGACAAAATCAGATTCCTATGGCAGGCCTGGTTGAAAGGCTTTCTACCTAGTAGCCCACAGTGTATAGTACATTCTAATTGAAACATAGTCTCAAAGTTAGAAGGTCATAGACTTGGAATAACACTCTTACTATAAACATTTCCATTATATAGGAAAACTGTACCATTTTAGAATCAGTAGATAGAAACTCTAAATACAGAATAAGTATGTATTTAACTTAAAATTCTGGTAACTACTTGGCAAATACTTGCTAATCTTTTTTTTTTTTTTTTTTGCTTTTTGAGACAGGGTCTCACTTTGTAGTTCAGGCTGGCCCTGAGCTCACTATGGTGCCCAGGCAAGCCGCTGCGAACTCAGCAATCCTCCTGTCTCTGCCTCCCAAGTGCTGGGATGACAGGGGTGAGCCACCACGTCCGGCATTGTGGTATGCGGTGTTGATTATTGGTGGGCGTGTCTTCACGCCCAGCATTATATGTGGTAACCGGGGATCGAACTCAGGACCTTACCCTTGCGAGGCAGGCGCTGGAACCACTGAGCTAACCCTCCGGCCCCAAATACTTGCTAATCTTTCTCATCTATCCAAATAGTTAAAACCAGATTGATGTTTTGCCTCCTCAAGTCATTTGTGTCAAAAAATGTTTTTTTAATCCAAACTTTGTCTGTAATCCCAGCACTCAGGAGACTGAAGCAGAAGAATCACTGTGAGTTCGAGGCCAGCCTGGGCTACATAGTGAGTTCAAGGCTAGCTTGAACTACATAGTAAGACCCTGTCTCAAGCCCCCACCCCCCAAAAAGACCTTTGCAATTAATCGCTAAATTCTTAGCCTTTGGTCTTAGCTATAATTTTAATTTCACTTTATTAAAGTGTTTTGTTTTTCCTTTAGTTGGGATGAGACTCACTTTGGAAAAATGGGAAGTTACTATATCAACCGCACCTTTTTCTTTGACGTGCACCCACCTCTGGGAAAGGTGAGCAGTGTGGTAAACAACAGCTCTCAACTGGGAGGATGACCCTTCAGGGACGGAGCCAGGTGTCAGTTTGGGACATCATTCCTGAAAGAATGCTCCAGTATATCAGACCAGCTACTTTGAGGGAAGATCTTTGGTAGTTCGGGGATGCTTTGGGCTGAGAAATGGAGAGAGGCCCATCAACTGATAGGTGATGAACAGAAGTAATATATCCATATGATTCAGTCATAAAGAGGAGCAAAGTTCTCACACATGCCGCAGCAGGGGTGAACCTCGGAAATGCTGTGCTCAGTATAAGAAGCCAGACATGAAAGGTTGCAGGTTATGTGACTGAAATATCCAGAGTTGGCAAATCCATAGATGCACAGAGTAGATTTGTGGTTGCCAGGGTCTGAGGGGAAAGATTAAGGAATGACTGTAAATGGTGTGGCGTGGCGTGTCATTTTAGGATGATGAATTGTCCTGGAATAAGGTAGTGGTGATACTCGTGTAACCTGATGAACATACCTAAAACTACTGATTATGCATATAACCTAAAACTACGGATTATGCATTTCTTGTTTTGGGGTTTTATTGTTGTTGTTTTTTGAGACGGGGGTCTTGCTAAATTGTTCAGACTCTCCTTGAATACCTCCTGTCTCAGCCTACTGGAATGTGGGGATTGTAGGTGTGTGCCACCATCCCCAGCTTACACACTTTAAAGTGGTGAATTTTATGTTATTGATGTTTATTTATCTCAATTTAGAAAACTGAGTGGACTGTATTGCCAAAAGCAGAAGTGTTTAGAAGAGCTGACGACCCATGATCTACCCACCTCCTCTACCCACCTCCTCCCAGCATGCACATTGTTCTGACCTGTTTCTCTCATGTTTTACAGTGAGAAATTCTACCAATTAGATTGCATTTTATACTTTTAAAAACAAACACCTCTGAGAAGGCTAATGGATTAGCCCTAGCATTCATTCAAGCCTTTCTTCTAGACTAGAGACAAATCAACTGACCGTGGAGCAAGTGGTGCTTTAGATGAAGGCAAGAGGTGCAGGGAGGTGAGGGTAGTGGTCTGTGACAGGTGGGCCTTCGGGAAGCATGTGAGCATAGACCAGGTACCAGGGAGAAGATCTTTGTAGGTAGGAGGAGAAGAGAGAGGGGTAAAAGAGAGAGAAGTGTCTATATTTGTTTGTGTTGGTACTGAGGACTGAGCTACATTCCAGCCATTTAACAATTTTTTAAAGACAAGGTCTTGGTAAATTGCTAAGTTGCCCAAGCCGGGCTTGAATTTGCAGTCTTCCTGCCTCAGCATCCCAAAGTGCTAGGGTTTTAGGCACATGTGCGCCACCATACACAGTATAAGTATCCTGTTTTGAAATTGGTTCTGAGCCCAGGAAAATAGTATAAATATCATGCTTCTTCCTGTCTGCCTTACCACACAACACAATAAAGAGAACGATTATGCATTTTCTTATGTAAGCAGTCTCAGAACAACCTAGTAAAACATGCTATTGTAGCTCCATTTTGTAAATAGGGTTACTGGCATGGCAGTTTTTTCTCTGTTCTTCTTTGGGGGGAAAACTCCGTGTTCTTTATTTTCTTCTCTGCTCTATGTTCTTAGTGTGTAGCTGTCACTTTTTCTCTCTTTTCATTGTGACTTGGAACCTCATTTTCCAAGTTCCTAGGACTCAGTGTTTGCCCTTGACCTCCCCCAAGCACTCTCATACTTTATTTCATAACAAATGAAGGAAGACTAAATGTAAGAACTCCTCACTGGCCCCGCCCTTCAAACTGTGGGAGCTTTTCCTCCCTAAGTGTTTATTCTGTGCTCTTTCTGAGAGCTGAGGCAGAACACAAGAGAGGATTTGTTTCCAGCAAAGAGCTCTACAGACAAAAGATTCTTTACTCTGCAGCAGCTGCAGGAGAAAATGCCACACTGGCCACTCTCTCTGTGGACAGTTGTGGAAGGAAGCCAGAGACTGTGGGTACAGCTGACAGGAAGTTCAGAGCCCAGAGGGATTTTCTCCCAAATGTCTCATCTTTTTCTTTTCTCCTCAGATGCTGATAGGTCTTGCAGGCTACCTGAGTGGATATGATGGCACCTTTTTGTTCCAGAAGCCAGGGGACAAATTCGAGCATCACAGCTACATGGGAATGAGAGGAGTAAGGCTTCCTGACTTGATATGGATTTGATGGAACCCGGGGACCACACTCATTCAGAAGCGTCATAGTTAGAAGCCTTGGGGTGGTGGCAAGTGTAATAAGGGATATTGAGGGAGAGAGAGGGATAATTGGACCCATTTCACCCACTTGGTGTGGAGATGCAGAACTGAGGTGGAGAAGCCATGGATAATAGGGACTGCACATGAGTGAGCCCTCACTGTCACCTGCTCCCCTGGCCATGTGTGCCCTGGAGCTCAGGTTGGGGAGCAGCCCAGATGCACGCATTTAGGGGTGGCCTGCAGCTGCACCCTGGCCTCTGCATAGGCACACAATTTGTCCTTCCTCTCTACACCCACAGCTGCTCAGATATTACGTACACTGTGAAGCTTTTCTTGGGTTTTGATATTCCCAGCTCTCTTCTTTTTTACCCACAGAGATATTTGCCACACATAGGAGTTTCCAGTGTTATTTTAAGGGAGGCAATATGTCTGCTCCAGTTCCTCTGTGTGCCCTGACTCCCACCCAGCACCTGCTCTGATAGAACCTGGCAGAGCCTAAACACTCAGCTCTCCTGGAATCCTGAACCTGTAGCTTAATGCAACCTTCAGGAAACTGACCTCCAGCTTAGAACACTCAGAACAATTTGATTTACAAGCCTCTTTCCTTGAGGAGCTGACAGCTTTTAGATAAATGGCTATGTGCTTATTTGGGCTAATCATTGGATAATGTATATGTTCATATGATGTCATATTAAATAAGGAGTGTCCCCTATCTTTAGGTTTGTTTTTTTAGGTGATTCTGTCTTTCTGTTGACTTTTGAATACCACCTAAACATGCATAATGGGACACTCTGTAAACTGGTCAAGTAAATTGAGGCCAAACACAACAGCCCCATTCTGTCTTTTCACGCTACTATAGTTGGTTTCTGTTTACAAAAAAATGACAACCTAAGGCCAGGAATTTAGCTCAGTGGTTCTAGTGCCTGCCTAGCAAGGGCAAGGTCTGGAATTCAATCCCCAGTAACCGCATACAACAATACCCGGTGTGGTGGCTCACACCCACCGGCAAGTAGTACCACATACCACAAATGCCAGGCTTGGTGGCTCAAGCCTGTAATCCCAGCACTCAGGAGGCAGAGGCAGGAGGATTGCTGAGTTCCAGGCTTGCCTGGGCTACATAGTGAGTTGAGGGTCAGCCTGAACTACAAAGCGAGACCCTGTCTCAAAAAAAAAAAGTCAAATGTGAGAATTATCCTTTTCCCTGGGTTTGCCTATTTCCTACTGGTGGACAGGGTAGAGGGATAGAAGAAAGCTGATAAATCAAAATATATTCTGTGGGTGAAAAAGTGGTTTCTGGTATGATTAAAGAAAAGAATCAGAGGAAACAATATAAAAATAAGGTTAAAATGCCTTAAAATGTTAAGATACTGTCAAAGAAGTCTTTCTCAACTTACACCCACACTGTTGGAGAGCAGCCTCGATGCTGAGGCTACAAGATTAGATATAATTTAACACTTGAAATAATATTAGAATCTGGTGCTTGTCAGGTACGTCTGTGTATTAATAAACCTTTAGCCTATTTAGTCTGTATAGGAAAGCCCTGAGGTGGGAACTCTCTATTTTTCTCATTACTCAGATGGGAGCTGAGAGAACAGGTGTGACTCTGAGGGTTACGGCTAACAGTGATGGGCATTGTTTCAGATTCAGGCCAGTGCGCATGGTGCTGCTCCTAGAAACAAACATTGCTCGATTTGATCTGATTCTTCACTGTCACACCATCCTTTTCTAGGTGGCCTTAAGGTCAGCATGTCTTTGTCAGGTCCTCCATCTTAGACATTAGTTTGTACTGAGTCAAGCATGGCCTTCATGCTTACTTCTAGCTTATCTATTTAACAGCATCTCTGTTCCTCCCATAGTTCTGTGCATTCCTTGGTTCCTGGCTGGTCCCCTTTGCCTACCTCATTGTATTGGATCTGTCCAAGTCCCTCCCAGCAGCACTGCTCACTGCCGCCCTTCTCACCTTTGGTAAGTTGTCTTCTCCCACGTATTTTGGAAATGGGCTGCTACACTGCGTGAGTATGGCTGGAAAACAGTACACTATGGTATTCCATCCATGGTCCCTGTTCTTCATCAACATGAAGATCAGGTAAAATGATTGCCAAACTCATTTTATTTCCATACTTAATACTTTGATGTAACAAGCTTTTATATTATTAGAGGGGAGAGTTGGCATGGGTAATACCAAGGAATATACTACTCCCAAGTTTTCCATATTTGAACTTGGCATGGGTAATGCAATAAATTGTGTGTATGTGTGTGTATTTGGAGGAAGCTTATCGTTTTAATTTTGCCTCTCTGAGGTCAATACTAGGATTAGTTTGCATTTCCCAAACGAATCACAACTGAACACAAGAGCAGATACTGCAAAAGTAGCTGTGTGGCAGGAGATGGCAATGGGGACTTAAGTATTTTCTGTGGATCCTCAAGCAGATAAGTGAGCGTTGATTATAGAAGTTGATCCTGTTGCTAGCCCTGTTCTTCTGAAAGTGAATTCCTGACTTCATGGAATTTAACATTTAAAGAAATCCAGTCCAGTATAGGAAAACGTTTTAGAAATTGGGTCTGACAGGTAGTTTGCTTTATTTTGATGGATATGCTGCAAGATTATAGATAGGATCTCCCTATAGGGGACTAGTGAGTTTTTCCTTGTATATTTAATTTTCCTCTCAGGCCAGTGCGCATGTTGCTGCTCCTAGAAACAATGAAAAATTTGCTTAGTTATTTGCTCACTTTTTATTCAATGCCTATTTCTCAAGCATCTACCCTGTACCAGGACGCTTTTACTGGCCTCAGAGGACACACTGATGAGACCCTACTCTCATGGGACTTATCCTCAAGGGGGGCAGACAAGTAACTTAACTGCAGTATAATACCTTAGACAGTGAGTACAATATAGGAAGTAAAGTTGGGTAAGGGGAGTGATAGAGATCAGTACTGCTTTGTGGTGGGCATTGAAGAACACCCTGAGAAGGTAGCTTTGAACAGAAAGCTGAGTGAAACAAAGGATTAAACTATGCAGAGTTCAGAGGGAGGAATTTTCAGCACAGGAACAGTTTGAGTAAAACAAGGTTTAATCCTTGTACTAGGATCAAAGAACAAAAAGGCCGGTATGCAAGGGTGGAGTGGGTAAAGGGTTTTGGGAGTGGTTGGCTGGGGTAGGGAGACCATGCAGGCTTTCACAGCTGTCAGGAGAATTCGTTAATCTGAGAGAGATAGCAAGACTTCTGAGGGTTTAAGAAAAGGAATAAAGTTTGAGATTTAAAAACTCATTGTAATACCTATAAGGGAAATCAGCATCAACACAGACATAGTGTAAAGTGATCATCGGCACATGTCTCACATGTCTTTCGAGGCTACATAAGCAGGGTGAAATCGGATGAGACTTGCCTCAGGGCTGCACTGAATGAATGTCATGGTCCTCTTGAGTTGAGGGCCTAGAAGAGTGTCAGACACTGCTTTCGTCACTGGGTTTTGTTGCACCCCAGAGCTATGGCCTTCTACCCTGGAATGAGCCAGGAGTGAGTCAGTGGCCCCTTTAGGTGCTCATGTACCTTAACAGGGAACATTTGTTACTACTGGGGTATTTGGTTTTAGGCACTCCTTTTAACTCAGCGTTTTGACTAGTGAGCCCATGTTTTTCAGACACAGGATGCCTCACTCTGTCCCAGTACATCCTCCTTGACCCCATCTTGATGTTCTTCATCATGGCTGCCATGCTGAGCATGGTCAAGTACAACTCCTGCGCTAACAGGTCAGAAGCCTCATCTCTGGGAGGGGAGGGTCAGAAACCGTGACTGCCCTAGAATTTCCATGTAGCGAGTGCTGGCGTGGGTGCCTAGAGGGCCTGTCTAGAAGCTGACTTTAAAGCAGGCATTTGTGTTTTTTTTTAGGTTGTATATTTATAGATTTTTTTTTTGAGATAGGGTCTCACTTTGTAGTTCAGGCTGGCCCTGAGCTCACTATGTAGCCAGGCAAGCCTCAAACTTAGCAATCTTCCTGTCTCTGCCTCCTGAGTGCTGGGATTACAGGCGTGAGCCACCATGCCTGGCACTGTGGTATGTGGTATTGATTGCTGGTGGGTGTGAGTCACCATGCCCAGCATTATATGTGGTTACTGGGGATCGAACTCAGGACCTTGCGCTTGCGAGGCAGGTGCCAGAACTACCGAGCTAAATCTCCGGCCCTGTATATTTATAGATTTTTTAATGTTTTCAGTTTTTGTTTTTTATATAACACTGACACAACGTTAGTTGCCTTTCTTAGAATGCTGTTAGGTTTACAGTGGGGGTACCGTTAGACAGGAATTGATAGATATTATGGAGAGGTCCTATGACGTCCTTCACCAATGCTGCTTAGGAATCCTGGGACAATGTGTTGTTCTCATTCTGCATCCAAGAGGTAAGGACACCAGGGTAGACTCTGTCTAGGCCCTGTTTCTCTCTCTGTCCTGAGGGGTTGATTCAGTCCCGACCTGGTAATGAGTGGTCCATACCAGCCTAGAGGATCCTTCCAGGCCCTGGTCAGTGCTAAAGCTTCTCTAGAGAGTCTGGCCTGCTTCTAGAATAATCATTTCTGGATTATCCTTCTGCTTTTCTCTGGTTTATCATCTGAGAAAGTAGAACAGTAGCTCAAAAGAGCACTGGCTCTCCCCTGGCTTTTCAAGAAGTCAGCTCATTTTACCCATGGCCAAGCTCACTAATCCACACACCTGAGCTGATGACTGCAGCCCACTCCAGCTTCAGTTTTCTTCTGCTGCTCCCACCTCTGTTTCCATCTACTATCTCTTGAATACATACTGTGTGCCAGGTACTACACTGAGAGACAGAGGTTCAGTGGTGCAGAGGTGTTGGCTTTTAGGAGCTTCCAGTCTGGCAGCAGAGGCAGCCAGACCATCTGAAAACTTTACTACAGTGTACTGTTTACTGTAAGCATAGCAAAAAGGTGCAGAATGTTACTCTTGGAGCTGATGCCAGGACTAGATCTATGCTCCACTATATGCTCCTAGCTATATTACTTGGCCTCCCTGTACCTCAGCTTCCTCATGTGTTAAAAAGAGGATAATAATCTGTAATCCCAGCACTCAGGAGGCAGAGGCAGGAGGATTGCTGAGTTTGAGGCTTGCCTGGGCTACATAGTGAGCTCAGAGCCAGCCTGAACTACAAAGCGAGACCCTGTCTCAAAAAAAAAGAGGATAATAATAATAATTCTATCTCATTGAGTCATGGTGAAGAGTAGAAGAATTCACAAGTATATAGTATTTGGAATGGTGCCTGACTCATAGTAAACACTCAATAAGTAAATACTCTTTGTTTTTTTTTTTTTTCCGGTAGTGGGGATTGAACTCAGAACCTTGATCTTGCCTGGCAACTTGCCACTGAGCTACATCCCTGGTCTTAAAAACTGGTTTTGACATTTGTATCCAGAGATGACCCAAAGGAGAAGGCTTAATCTAGCTAACTTGTTAGGATTTTTCTTGCTTCTATTTGATTGAACAGTAGTGAAGAATGAGCCTACTGTATTATCTTACACCCTGTACTTAGCCAAGAACATCATGGACCATCTCCCCCCAAAAATGTACTACTCTCTCTCACACTGGCTGGCCTACAGTTTTAGGAAGTGCACAGACCACATCTTCTGTGGAGTCATACTATTGTCCCCTGAAGTGAGTAACCCCCAAGACACAGGGCACACAGCACAGCATTCCTGAGTCAGAGGATTTCTCTCCTGGCCCGCTGCTGCTCCTACTTTCAAGTTTGGTTCGAGCTGCCAAACTGAACTGTTGTCTTATTTGTTTCCAGGCCTTTCTCTGCCTCCTGGTGGTTCTGGCTCAGTCTTACTGGCATCAGTCTTGCTGGTGCTTTAGGGGTCAAGTTTGTTGGCCTCTTTATCATCCTTCACGTGGGGCTGAACACAATTGCAGACCTTTGGCATCTGTTTGGAGACCTCAGTCTTTCACTGGTGAGAACCCAAGTACTGGCTGAAATATCTTTGCTTTCTGGTGTTTCCTGGCAGGAGCCAGTGGCCTTTCTTGGCCTCTGCCTGGAGTGGTGCGGTGGCTGTGTCCTGAGGTCCTAGCTGGACTGGACTAGGCAGCACTGTGTAGACAGCTGGGGGGTTGACCTCGCCAAGGCCCAGAGAGATACAAAGGCAGAGCACTGGATTCTCTTTTGGGTTTTTTTTTCCATACCATCTTTTAATTATTCTGCAGACTGCCTAGCCAGGGGAATCTGTTCAGGTGGGTTCGTTCTGGTTGTGGTAGACACTGACTGCCTGGACTTTAGGTAAAATAGATGGGATTACTTCTGAACTCATTTTCCTTTTCCTGACCCATGGACTTCATATTTGGAGGCTAGTAAGGGCTTTAAGGTTTATTATAGTGTTATTAATTTTTAAGGGCTGGTTTGATGTCAATCACTGTGTTAAATACTTTACTTTCATTGTCATGTTGAACCTTTGTAACAATCTGTAGTTATTATCCTGATTTTAAAATGAGGAAATTCAGATGTCTAGATCCTACAGGTAGTAAGAGGGAGGTCTAGGACTCACACTTAGGCTGGCTAGAGGCTTTAACTCTGTTGCTTATGGTGCTTCTCCATCACCTCTAAAGCAAGCCTCCAAAACATTTATTCAGAAAGTTTGTGGAGAGCATCTACTAAGTATGTACAAATGAATAAAATATGATTCCTGCCTCCTGCAGTTCATGGAGAAGGAGAGAGAATATGAGTAAGCAGGTGATTATAATCCAGCTCCTAAGTGCTATGATGCAGTCTGTTGATTTGCAATACGCCTCATGGCAGAGCAAGAGACCTGTCGGTGCAGAGAGGTTGACTTAGCTAAAAGCCTACCAGACCAGGTAGAGGGGACACTCAATGAGGCCTGAAGTAAGGTGGGACAGACACAGTTGGGTGTGTGATGGTAGACCTGGCACAGTCCTGGGAGGCACTGGGAATGTGCAGGGCACTGGTGACCAGCACCTGAGCTTATTCAGGGCCACTTATTCTAGGCCCCTGGGTGCAGGCCCTGGAGAGGCAGCAGAGGGCTGGCCCGTGCCAGTGCTTGAGTAGGAGTATGTTGTGGTGGTAGGGTGTTATAGAAAGAAAAGATTAGGGTTTCCATGTGTTCTTATGATTAGGATTTACATATAAGAACATGCGTAACACCATAGATGTTATAAGGAATAGTAGGGCTCCAGGTCCCCACTACCCCGTGCTGGCCTCTCTTTGCAGGTCACTATGGGAAAACACCTGATAGCTCGTGTCCTATGTCTCATAGTACTGCCTCTGGTGCTCTACGTGACCATTTTTGCTGTTCACATCATGGTGCTGAATAAAAGGTACCGCCAGTTTTTCACTGTCTTGCTCTGATCTCCTTCTGTCTCCTAAGCTGGATGAGCTGTGTGATTTCCTGGGTCTGTGGCTTGGATAATGGAGGCACAGGCATGAACTTTTCCCTGTTTCTTTCCCCTAGCATTCCATCATCTGAGTATCAGCCTGAAGAAAGAGGAGACTTCTTAGTAGTCAAAGTGCCCCTTATCTCTAAGCAGAGTTCTTGTCCTTAGTAAAGAAGGGCACCATAAAGGGGGTTAGGGTGGTAATAATAGCTATAACAGTTCCCACATAATGAGTACTTGCTAAGTGCCCGGAACTGTGCTCAGCATTTTGTATATGTGACTCATTTAATCATTAACCATTTGTGAACTCTTTTTTTTTTTTTTTTTTCAAATCTCCAGTTTATGAATGAGGAGGCTACACAAGGTTAGGTGTATTTCCCAAGTTACCCAGCTAGTAAGTAGCTGAGTTTAGATTTGGATCCCATTTTCTACAACTCTGTCACCCACTTCTGTCCTATAATACCACGCTGCCATTCTGATTTTACTTCTTTTAAATTAACTGAGGGCTTCCAGGAAATCACAGTTTTCACTCCATTAACTTGGCTGACTTCTGTCTGTCCTCTTCCCGCAGTGGTCCTGGAGATGGTTTCTTCAGTTCTGCCTTCCAGGCCCGGCTGTCAGGGAACAACCTTCACAATGCTTCCATCCCTGAACGTGAGTACTCTGGGCCTCCACAGGGTGGCAGGGGGAGCTGAGTCAGAAGAGACAGTCTGATTGCTGGAGTTATTTTAGCATGTAGATGGCAGAGAAATTCTGTATTCTGATATGAAATCTCAAGGGCGAATCTGGTTAGTAGAGAGGAAGACATCCTGAGCTGAAATAGAAGTTTGAGAAGATAGTTTGGGCCTAGATTCTGAGAGTTTGAGATATTTAGATGGGATGTTGGAGACATGGTGAAAGTCTCAGGGCAGGCAGGTGGCCAGGAAGATTGGAATAGGGCAGTGACATTTCTGGCGGCATATGGGGTGGCTTGGGAGGGGACAGGCTCGGGGGTAGAAGAAACCAGAGTGAAGCATTTGCAGCGACAAGCAGGACCTGGTGACAGCAGCCACCCAGGTATGCTCACGGGTACATGCAGGTGGGACATGGAAGGAAAGAAAGAAATATGACACAAAGGACTTGAGGGTAGGTAACTGTTTCGTGGTGGCAAGGGCCACGTGTTGCTCATTTTAGTCTCCAGTGCCTTGAACAGCAGCAGAGCATGCTGGGTCCTCCAGGACAGGGAGGGGAATGAGACTGGGAAAGGAGGAGGAAAAGTTGGCTCGGAAGGCAGATAGCGAGTTCCACAGCAGAGAGGCTGACTGAGCTAAGAGCTGGGTAGGGATCCAGTAAGGTTGACTTGATGCTTCTGAAGGAGACCAGTAAAAGGGTAACCGATACTGTGGGTGCAGTTAGGAAGAGGAAGAGGGAAGGGCTGAGGTAGGATGGGTGGCGGGTGCCAGAAGAATAGGAGTGGGGGGAGCAGACTGCAGATGAGCAGCTTGTGGGAAGCAGTAGGTCAGTTGTCAGTGTGTGAAGCTGTCTTCCCTTCAGATGAGGCTCTTCCAGCTCTGCAGCCGGCCTCCTTTGCCTTTGGATCCATCTCCTATGTTACGTATTCTGTTGATGCAGCCTGTGGATTTGCAGTACACCTGATAGCAGAGCAAGAGACCTGTTGGTGCACTGTTTATTGGCAGGACTGCCAGAACCCAGAGGATGGAGAAGAGGGATGATAGGAAAAAAGGCTGCAGAAGGAAAGGATGCTCTTGGAGAAGTGGTTTTCCTGGATATGTTTTTACTTAAGTCATGTAAAAAAACCCCAAGTCTTAGGCTGGTGCAGTGGCTCACGCCTGTAATCCCAGCACCTGGGAGGCAGAGGCAGAAGGATTGCTGTGTTTGAGACTTGCCTGGGTTACATGGTGAGTGCAGGGCCAACCTGAATGAACTACAAAGTGAGACCCTGTCTCAAAAAAAAAAAAATTTTAAACATCTTACAACAGTTATTTCATATCATACTAAGTTTAAAAGGCACAAAAGGATACAGAGTGAAAGGTATATTGTAACAGTTCATTCTGTTTTAGAGAACAGTCTGGACAAAGCACAAAATGTTTCTTTTTTTGAGACAGGGTCTCTCTTTGTAGTTCAGGCTGGCCCTGAGCTCACTATGTAGCCCAGGCAAACCTCAAACTCATCAATCCTCCTGTCTCTGCCTCCCAAGTGCTGGGATTACAGGCGTGAGCCACCACACCCGGCACTGTGGTATGTGGTTACTGGGATCAAACTCAGGACCTTGTGCTTGCGAGGTAGGCACCGGAACTACTGAGCTAAATATCTGGCCCCAAAATGTTTTTTTTTATTCCACTGCATCCATGGACAGACCCTGACTGAGGGACAGGCTATTTCTAATCTTCTGCTATTACAAATATGCTTTGATAAAACAGCGTCAACTCCCAGCTTCTTCTGAAGTCCCAGGAGATACTGAGACGGGAGGGGATGCTGCAGGCAAGACCTGGTAGGGAGTTCTTTCTTGAGTTAGTCCTGTCGCATTTTCTGCTTCCGGCAGTCCTGTGTGGAGTCCTTTAGTGGGTTCATGGGTCCCAAGTCTCTGGACGTCCCCCCCAGCTAAGGGCACCCTGTAGCGCAATGCCCACTCACCTGTGTGCTTCCTCCCTTCCAGATCTGGCTTATGGCTCTGTGATCACAGTGAAGAACCTCCGGATGGCCATCGGCTATTTGCACTCCCATAGGCACCTCTACCCCGAGGGCATTGGTGCTCGGCAGCAGCAGGTTGGTGGGCTTTTTGTGTACTACTGCAGCGACGCCCAACTGTCTGCCATGACTGACCCCGTGTTCTCTTTCTTGCTTCTCCTTTGCTTGCACTGTTTTTGAAGCATTCTTCTAATGCCTTCATGCTTCTCTCCTTCCCTCTGGTCACCTCCGCTTCTTTAGGCTTGAGTTCATGTGTTGCTCCCTACCCACCATATGCCTCTCCCTGGTAGACTGTTAGGTGTCCTCTTAGGAAAGCTTTCTCTGTACCTCTGCATCGTAGGGAGTGTGACTGTTTACTTCCTCTTTTTTGCGACTTGATTGCTCACTCCTGGAAGGGTGAAATGCCTGGCATGGAGTGGGTAGGGCATATAGTATAATAATTATGAACACAGGGGCTGGAGGGTTAGCTCAGTGGTTCTGGCGCTTGCCTCGCAAGCGCAAGGTCCTGAATTTGATCCCCAGTAACCACATACAATGCTGGGTGTGGAGACTCATGCCCACCAGCGATCAATACCACATACCACAGTGCCGGGCATGGTGGCTCACGCCTGTCATCCCAGCATTCGGGAGGCAGAGGCAGGAGGATTGCTGAGTTTGAGGCTTGCGTGGGCTACATAGTGAGCTCGGAGCCAGCCTCAACTACAAAGTGAGACCCTGTCTCAAAAAAAAAAAAAAAATTATGAACACAGACTTGGGAGCCAGACTAGATCACTTAGATTTGAATCCTGGTTCCATACAGAGCATGACTTTTGGACAGATTTCTTTATCTGTCTGTGTGTGTGGTCTCATCATTACAGGATTAAATAGTACTGTTCTCTATTTAAGGTGATTGTGAGGGTTGAATGGGGTAATATAAGCCAAGTGCACATGTGAGGATTAACCACGGGTATTAACCAAATGAAGAGTAGTGCTCAGCCCTGATAGGGAGTGTTGTGGTAGGTGGTGCCCGAAGGAGGCAAGCAGGGTGGTAGAGAGCTTGGTTGGGCCAGGTTGGGGAGAGCCCTGACTTAGGGACGACACTGGGAAGGCATGATGGTCCCAATGTATAACAGACAATGTGAAATAAGAAAATATTGTGCATGAGGAAGGAGGAACCAAAGAAGGGGGAGAGGGAAAGGAAGGAAGGAAAAAGAAAATGACAACAGAAGGAAAAATGGACATGGGACTTACGTAAATAAGGAGGGGAAGAGGGGTTGAAAGGAAAAGGGAATGGGAGAAAAAAGAGGAATCAAAATACATCACGTACAGGTACAAATTCCCTATATGAATATGATCATTACGTATAGCTAAACTATACCAATAAGATGCAATTTTTTTTTTTTTGAGACAGGGTCTCACTTTGTAATTCAGGCTGGCCCTGAGCTCACTATGTAGCCCAGGCAAGCCTGGAATTCAGCAGTCCTCCTGCCTCTGCCTCCCAAGTGCTGGGATGACAGGCATGAGCTACCACGCCTGGCACTGTGGTATGTGATACTGATTGCTGGTGGGCATGAGTCACCACGCCCAGCATTGTATGTGGTTACCGGGATCGAACTCAGGACCTTGCGCTTGCAAGGCAGGCGCCGGAACCACTGAGCTAAATCTCCAGCCCAAGATGCAATTTTTTAAACAAAGTCATCAAGTGATGACATGAATGGTTAGATTTAAAGCTGGGCGTGGTGGCACACACCTGTAATTCCAGCATTTGGGAACCTGAGGCAGGAGGATTGCAGTGAGTTCGCAGTGAGCCTGGGCTACATAGTGAGTTTGAGGTCAGTATGGACTACATAGCAAGACCTGTCTCAAAAAATAAAAAATAAAGGTTAGATTTAGAAAGACAGTTCCAGTGGGAATGGGATAGATTTCAAGGAGCTAGTTAGTAGGCAGTAATTATGATGAAGGGTCAGGGGTGGAGGCAGAGGTTGTGTGGGTAGAGGAAGGAACTGATTCAGGAAACACTCCACAGGTATAGTGGCAGGGCCAGTTAACAGGTAGATGGCAGGAAGAGCTACGTGTGGGTGTAGTTGGGATGTCAGGATGTACCTGCGCGGAGTGTTGTTTCACCATACAGAGAGGGAGAGGAATAGCTTTGGAGATGGGAGGGAAGAGTTAGGCTTTGTGTACTTCAGGGCTGGGCCTTGCTTCAGGAGAGAGATCAGAGTGTGTAGTATGTGAGTGGAGCTCACAAGGCAAGGATGGCAGTGCCCAGAAATTCCATGCCAGGGGCTCGAGGGCCCATGAGAGAACCTGGGGTATGTCAGTGTATAGAACAGTGTCTAAAGCTACTTGGTGGACTCACTAAAAGAGATAAGAAAAAAGGAGTGAATTTGAGATTAGTGCAAGAGGAGCAGAAGGAGGAGGCAGTCAACACTTGTGGTGCTGTGGAGTCCTCACTGGGGGAGGCCTGAGAGGGCCTGTCACTGACAAGGAAAGGTTTGTGGACTGGAAGTGGGGAAGTCACAGATTCCGTGGAGCACATGGGAGGTGAAGAGGTGGAGGCTGTAGAGCTCTTATTCTGAGTAGCTTGCAAATCAAGTTTCTCTTCTTATAAAATGACCCCTGTTTCACTTTGCAAAAGATTTTGCCATTCAAATGCTTTATTATCATTTCCTTTTTTAGTCACTGGAGTGTTCACCCAAGGTATGGGGTTTAGTATCAGTTTCTCCTCCTCGATGCTCTGTGTGTCTCTAGCCGAGTGGTTCTCAGCCTGGGCTGCACATTATAATCACTGGAGAATTTTGATAACATTCTGACACCACAGAGATTCTGATTGAGTTGATCTAGGGTGGAGCCTGTGCTTGGGGGATTTTGGTTTTAGTTTTAGGCTGTTCTACAGTGATTCCTTGCTGCAGGTATCAGTAGATTATAAAGTCACAGGTGTGTGGCCAGGAAGACCCATGCAAAGTGAGAAAAAAGCCAAGTTCTAAAAAACACTAATGAAGTTTGTGTTCTGCACCTCATGTGCAGGTGTGAAGGTGATGGTGACATAAAGAGAGTATGGGTCAAGGGACAGAAATGTCTACTAAATCAAACATCCTTTCCCAGCTGTTTTCCTCAGCAAATTAAGAAGAATGAACAAAAAACCTTCAGTCACTTTCTTTGCCCTGCCATTTAATGTCTTGTTAATGTCCCTAGGTCTGATATTAAATGTTTTTTTTACAGAAGAAAGGTTTAATTTGGCTCTCATTAAATGTTTTTAAAGCATAACATAAAACTGGAAGACATAGCAAAACATAAGAAACAAAAGCTACATAATCTAGGGCCTGTTTTTTTTTTTTAAATCTAGAACCTGTTTTATCCAAATATTTTGATGTATAGAATTCTGCTATAATTAGATCCTGTGTTTCTAGGAAACCTTATGTTATTACAAATTCCACTGTATAAATACACATTTCAGTTAAGAAAAGAATCCAGGAAATATACCTAAAATAAAGAAATAATTTTAATAGTAATGGCTTTTATAAAAGTAAACAAAAAACACTCCCACCATACAGGCCAAAAAATATACACAAGCCCCACAGAACCTTAATACTTAATTTTTTCTGAGAAGCAAAGTAAAAGCTGTTCAAAGCAGCCATAGTATATGTAGAATAATTTTTTTTTTTTTTTTTTGCTTTTTGGAGACAGGGTCTCACTTTGTAGTTCAGGCTGGCCCTGAGCTCACTATGGTGCCCAGGCAAGCCGCCGCGAACTTAGCAATCCTCCTGTCTACCTCCCGAGTAGAATAATTTTTTTCTATAAACTGTCATGCAAAAATCTCTCTGCAAGCAAACTGGTTATGTTGTAACCAATTGGGTTTATGAAAATTCATATTGTTTCCAGGTCTTTCTGTACTTGTTTACACAATTGGAATAACTTGGGAACATTGGCGTTAGGTGGTTTGAATCCTGTCTCCCCTACACTTAAGCTCTGTGGCCTTACACACATGATATAATAGGTTTCCTAATAATATGAGGGAAATAAAGCACCTACAGCAGAGCTGTCCTAGTGATTATACGAGGTCAGACTTAGAAGGTGCTTAGAGCAGTGTGTACCTGGTGATTAATAATAGCCATTCTCAGCACCAGCATCTCAGGAACCTTACCCTTGCTGGAAAATGCTTAAGATGCTGTGTAGTAATCTAGCCCATGGACATAGTTATGTAACTATCTCTGTATTAATGGAGATTCAGGCTGTTTCCAGGTTTTGGCTGGCAGCATTATAGACATGTGCTTGTAAGCATACACATACCTGAGTTTTACAAAATTAGTGCGTCCATAGATTAGAACTCAAGGATGGGATATATATGGAGCAATTTAGTTTTACTCTGCCATATTGTAGAAAATACATCATGAAATTTTCATTTAGAAAATTTGAGACATGGTCTTAATTTTTAAAATGTGCTAAATCTACTTTATGTGAGACTTGTATAAGGTATCATGGTTCCTCTAGAAGGCTGGAACTTTAATAAGACTCAAAAAAACAAATCAAAAAGACTCTTGAGCAACAGATAGGGTCTCTAAATGTGGAAGGAAAGCAAAATTCATTCAGAAGTGCTGCTTCTGAGCTACTTTGGAAAACATGGCCCCCTGGGCTGGTGGCTGGGGGTTCTGAAAGAGGCCCAAGCAGTGTTAGTTTGCAGGGGATGTGCTTGGCCAGCTGTGCTGAGTGACGAATTATTCTCCCTCCCACCTCCTCTGCCCTCCGTCTTCATCCTCCCCAGGTCACCACCTATTTGCACAAGGACTACAACAATCTGTGGATCATCAAGAAACATAATACAAACTCAGGTAAAGTGATCAGAGACTGCTACTTTCTATTTTATTACTTACTTTGAACCCCAACATTCTCATACTGCCAAAAGAATGATACTGAGATAGGTATTCCTGAGCATCTTTGATAATATCTCTACTGATCTCAGTTACCCTCTCAACAATTCTTGAGCACCTACTGTGTTCCAGGCGCAATCATAGGCCTAAGAGTTAAGCAGTAGGTAAAACAGATAAGATCTCACTCTTAACACTGTCATTTTGAAGCTAGAGCACAGGGCTCAGACTTCATCCAGGAAAAGGTGACCTAAGCCTGTCACCAGGGGCGGATGAGTAGCTCTAAGTGAGGGTACCTGATGGCTGCTCTCACTTCTCATGTAGAGCACCCCTCAGCCTTGCAGAACCCAGGATGTGGTCTTGATAGGATAAGAGGCCTGTCCATGGCTCATCCCTGGGCTAAGTCAATCACTCAGGAACTCAGGGCCAGCCCTGTGACTGGGCTTGTCTTGGTGGGTGCCTGTCTGGGACATACAGCCTGAACTATCGCTGGCTGGACTGACATGCACCTGTCAGACTTTCCAGGCTTTAGGACAAGAGCAAGAGCTCTCTGTGGATCTCTTTGACTTTGGCCAGGCAGCTAGCTACCTGCAGGCTGCCCTTCTGCTGTAGCTGAGAAGAGGGCACCATCCTCTCACCTCTCACCTCTCACCTGCTATCTGAGCCCATCATCACTTCTGATGTCCTATGTCCTCGGCACTCCTGTGACTCCTCAGCACATAGGGCCTGCCTTAGCCTGTCCATGGCCATCTGTTCCTGGGCCTTTGTAAAGTGGGCAGCTGCTCATCTAAAGTCCCTTCCTGTCTCACCTCCTCTTACTGCCCTTTTCAGGCGAGAATCTTGACATGCACAATCAGTGTCTTGGCATCCTATTAATTTGTATCCTTGGTAATATGGATTATGGTGCCATTGAGCAGTCTTTTATACTCATATGATACTAGTCCTGATTGTGGGTTTTTTTTGTTTTTTTTTTTTTTTTGAGACAGGGTCTTGCTTTGCAGTTCAGGCAGGCCCTGAGCTCACTATGTAGCCCAGGCAAGCCTTGAACTCAGCAATCCTCCTGTCACTGCCTCCCGAGTGCTGTGATTACAGGTGTGAGCCACCACGCCTGGCTAGTCCTGATTGTGTTTTGACCCACCAGCCATACATAAGTCACTCATCACAGTGAGAAGTTAGGAGGGAAGAACAGTTTTAGTTTGACCTCAGTCAAATGGTTTGAACCAAACTTTCAACACTCCTATTTGTCACTTCCCTGTTAAACAACTAAAGGTTTTCAGAAAACTTTATAGACTAAGGTTTTTGTCCTCTCAGTGGCTATAATTGCCCCTTGCTCAATCCATATGAACTGAAACTTCCCTTCTCATTGATTTACTTGATTTGTCATTCTGCTAATTAATCTTAAGAGACCTTAAAAGGTAGTATAACAGTGGACATCTGTGTAGTTTGAGTTCTCTGATTCGCCCAAGAGCCAGTGATTTGCACTGGTAACTATCTTTCATGACCTTTATCTATTTATATAGTTGGTGTTTCACTGTTTGGGACAGAAGTTTGCAAGGGTGCATTCTGTATTACTCTGATGATTGCCAGCTCCTTTTCCATTTCATTGCTTTCTACAACTTCCTTAGTCTCGACTTAACTAGATAATACAAAAATAGACCTTTTCTTTCATCAATTCGTCCTTTTCTTCATCTCACATTTAGCAAATCTATTCCCAGAGATAAGATTTAATTTTTTTAGGAGGGCTAGAAAAATAGTAACTTCTGTGGAATTAATTTTTGTGAAACTGGGTTTTTTTTGAGATTGGATATAGTTTAGGCTGGCCTCGAACTCACTGTGTAGTCCAGGCTGGCCTAGAACTCATAGTGATCCTCCTGCTTCATGCTCGTAAATGCTGGGATTATCGGCATGTATCACCATGCCCAGCTCCAGTGTAATTTGTGGAGGCTTCAGTGCTTGTCAAGTAAAGGCCACATTGCTCAGGGTGGCACGTGCATGTTTATACCCTCTGTTCCCACTCTCTCTCTGCTCGCATTCCCTGTGTGACACCATTTGCCATTGTTCAGATGAGTTTTGTCTTTTGTAGTGCTGTGCCCTTGCCCCACTAGTTCACCTGAAAAATTCTCTCCTTCCGTGAGGAGTCTTTTCAAGCATTATCTACTGGACTCCTTCTCTAATCAATCCACTGAGGTCACCGGGCCTTTACTGGTTGGTCCCAAACACTGGGTTCGTGCCTCTCACACATACCATGTGGTGGTCCTGAAGCTGTTTCCATTAGGCCCTCTGTTGAGCCTCACCCAGCAAGTGAGTAGTTTGGGTGCTGATGCTTGTTTCTTCTCAGCAGATCCCCTAGACCCTTCATTCCCAGTGGAGTTTGTGAGACATGGAGACATCATTCGACTAGAACATAAAGAGTAAGTGAATGTGCTCTTTGCATAAAGAGTGGTGTAGGGAGTTTTTGTAAGAAGTAAAATTTACAGAAGTCTTGGCTGAGGCTCTGGTAATAGAGGTGTGCTAGAAAAGAACCATGTTGGGAAGGTGCTGAGTTAAACAAGCCAGCTTTTGACTCCTCTTAGCCTTGGGGCTTTGTCCTTTGAGGGTTCCTTTCAGTTTCTCTTTCCCTAAAAGATGAAATTTGAGATTCCCAAAACTGTCACTTAATTGGGTACTTAGAGAAAATGTAAGCATCTGTTTCTGGGAACACTTCAAACTGGTTTATTTCACTGCTGTTCTTGCTGAAATAACAAAAATGCCAGGATAACATAAAACTTAAAAGCATAAAAAAGCTGACAAGGTAATAATTATTACTAGGCTAGTGATTCAAGTGAAAGGGAAAAATCAAGAGAAACCAGTGAAACACTGCAGCCTCTTTTGGCTGACCCTAAAGTCCTTTTTTTTTTTTGTCTTCAGACAGGGTCTCACTTTATAGTTCAGGCTGACCCAGAGCTCACTATGTAGCCCAGGCAAGCCTCGAACTCAACAATTCTCCTGCCTCTGCCACCCAAGTGCTGGGATACAGGCGTGAGCCACCACGCCCAGCATTTGACCCTATAGTGTTTGAGTGTTGGTCTTTCTTTTTGAACTTCGGTTTTGAGTGCTTCTTGAGAGAAGTCAAAGCTCTAGATTCCCCCAAGGGGGTCAGTGTATTAAGTAATCCTTCCCCCAAATTTGGGTAGGGGTAGATCTGCTTGATCTACCCACCTCTCTCCAGGAAAAGTCACTTTGCCAATGAGCAGAGTGTGGGCCTGGGCAGGAAACTCAGGTCCCAAGAAGCTGTAACTAGCAGTTGGTTCTCATATAAATCTGCAGCTCTCGTTCATGTCATCTAGGTGTTCTCAGTATGTTTAAT
>PVIC010013478.1:0-37995 GCA_004025085.1 Thryonomys swinderianus
CACCATGCAGGGCTATTTTTTTTTTTTTTTTAATATAGAATCCAGCCTGTGGGTAAGGGCACATTGCATTGTCTCCTGGAACCCAAGGATGCTGATTTCTGCTGTGATGCTGATCTCGCCCGGGGGACACACACCCAGAATGGTGCATAACCAGGGACAGGGGAGAGTAGAGTTTGTGAGCAGCTCCATGGGAGATCACTGACTGGCCCTGGATGGCCCGTGGGGGATGGAAGCATCCAGCAGGGTGCTGTCAAGTCCTTGAAGAACCCTCATCCCCACTGACCAGCTTACAGCAGCAGCTGGCCAAGTGGTGCTGCTTCCCCTGCTTACCTGTCATGACATCCACCAGGGCTCTGGAAGTTGGTGTCGTCTCCCAATACCTCAAGGGACCCCTGGCTCCGCACTGCTCCTGAGCAGCAGCTGCTGCTGGGCGTGGGGACTGCGCCCTCTGGGCCTCAATGTGTGGGGGCACCAGGCCAGCACAAATTGCACTCTGACATCCCCATGAAGGGCTGCTGCATTGTCCATTCCTCTTCCTGTTCCTTGCGGGGCAGGCCATGTCAGGATCTGCTGTTGCTCGTCTCTGATTGTAGCACGTGGCCTTGGACACCAGGCCACCCCTGCCCGGGCTGTGCACACGCATGAAAGCACGGCTTTTCAGAAGGCCGCAGGGAGGGACAGTAGCAGAGTGGGGTCACTGGGAGGTAGATCTGTTTCTCATGCCCCTCCTCCTCCATCTGCAGCCTCCCCACCAAAACAAAGCTGGGAAAGCCAAGTACTTGTACCACAGACTGCTCACAACTAGCTTCACCAGAGCACAGGGTTCTGGTTCAAGGGGGCAGAACAGCCAGATACCTGGAAAAGGTCTTGTGTATGGCTCCCACTGAATGGGCCCTTTCTTCCTGCTCTGAGTATGACAGCTAGCCAGAAGCTGAGGACATGACTATGCTAGTCCCACATTGGGCCATGCGCTCATGACAAAAGTGGTGTCATCTCTGAGTGCTGACCAGAGTCTAGAGTTATAATATCAACAGGCCTGGGGACTTCAGAGGGTTTAGAGAGAGGACCTGTCCCATGCTTTGCTCCTGTGAGGTACAGGTGACTATAACTTCTGTGGCTTCACCTTGACTTCCTCACTTGCTGGTCTAGGTGCTCACATTTCCCTTATGAGGACTTGAGACACATTGGGTCAGGACTGATCTAAGCACCTCATCTTTATTTCCAGTGGAGTCCTGGGGTTAGGATGAAAACATGTAGATTCTTGGGGAACTGTGTCCAACCATAACACGGACACATTTTCTCTGGAACCTGAAGGACAAGAGGCCATGATCACCAAAGCCTGCTTTGCTGGGATGTCAGGATGGGCAGTGGGTAGCTGGGTCCTCGATGGCAGACCCACCCCCTCTTGTTACGAGGGTCCAGGAGAGCTCAGTGGCTTTGGCCACTGTGGACATGTTTTCTGTCCATGGCCTCCTCCAGGACAATGCAGGAGTCTCCTCACATCCTGAGTGCTGGGATTTTTGAAGCTGGCCATGACTAGTAATGAACCCAGGGATCCTGGCTTCCTGTACTTCCACTTCAAGATGAAAATGAGGGTAATACCAACTGAAAGCTGCATTCTCAGAGACCTAGAAAAACCCTACTGTCTATCTGCAGGAATCTGCTATAATTTTTGGGCACTCCACTCCCTAATCTCCCCAGGAAGAAACTTGAATTTGGAGAGTCTCTTTCCCTGCTGCCACATTCAGTCTTAGGGTGCAGAGTCAAGGTGTGTGGTGAGGCTTCCAGGCTGGTGTGGAGGTGATGACCAGGACAGGCCTGAGTGCTGCCTGCTTCTCTTGAACTCCCAGGGCTCTGGTGCTGCCTGTGTTGGCCTTCCAGCCCCGGGGCCCAGCATCCAATTTCCTTTCTGTTCCTGTACCCAGTTCTTGTTGCCTGTGGCCCAAGCTCCCTAACTGGTCTTGAGTTCCACCTGAATTCCAAACAGCAGTGAAGATGCTCTTGGCAGAGCATCCAGAGTTTGACACAAGCCAGAAGACCTTGGACCAAAACCCGTAGGATCAGAAGCAGATAAGCTTTTCCTCTTTGAAGCACATCATCTCAGGGATCTGTCCCAGTGACGGGAAGCTGATTGGTACACATACCTGTTAGAGCGGCAGGGGCTGCATGTGCCTGTCTTGCTGTTTTTTAGGGTTTGTAGTTTCCAAATTTCTTGTCTTGCTCACTTTTGTTATCATCACAGCTCATCTAGAAAAAGGAAGGAAAGTAATTTTAGTAAAGCCCAAGGACCAAATGGCAGACAGCATTTTCCTTGGAAAACCATCTTTAAACACCTGTAACACAGTTTTAATTTGTGAAGCAACTGGCCTGCAGTCCTGTTTTTTTTTTTTTTTTAAGAATTCACACTCAAACTCAACAAAATTCTAGACATAGGCATTTTCAGGAAAATCAACACAAGGTTAATTCATATTTCTTCTAATATTCATGAATTTGACCACCATCCAAACAATCTTCAGGAACCTATTTTAAGCCTTAGGGATTTCTAATACAATTGGCCCAGTTGTGAATTTGTTATTATTTATTTATTTATTTTTGCTAGTAAAATTAGACCAAAGGCTCTTTGAACACTGAATTAATGACTCAGGTTTGCAGCACAGGGAACCGGTGTGGCCAGACTGAAGCATAGGCGGCAGCAGTGGCGTTCGATTTATTGTTGGCAGAAGGCTGGAGTGTCTATCATGACAGCTAAAATAACCAAAAAGCTGCCCGAGAGGATTTTCAGAGAGCTCAGGATGAAGTGTAAACTAATTAAAATGAGCCCACTTGGCAAATCTTAAACACAAGCCCTGGGGGCTTCCACAAGACCCTCCCCCTACTGCAACGTGCGGGTAACAGTCTGGTCTGGGATTGTTTATTAATCATATTAATAATCATAATAAGTCAGTTTGTTTGGAGAGTAAGAGGCGTTCCCTGGGCCTGAGCCATACGGCGAGGCCCGTCCGACTCCCTGGGCTGGCCATGCCTTTCTGGCAGCTCCCATAATCTCACAGCTCCTGCAGTCTCACAGTGATGTCACCCAGATGTTTAGAAACTGGATATCGCTCTGTCTGTCCTCCGCTGGAAGCTGCCTGCACCCACAGAGGGGCATGCATGGATCTGTGCACTGGGCACACTGATGAGAAGCTCAGTTATGTTCACGGCAGCGCTCTGTGCCAGGTCCTTGTCCCTGCAAGGGGCAACTGAGGCACAGAGAAGAGGAGCACGAGAACAGCATAGACCCTGACCCTGTGCCTTAGGCCATCGGAAATGAGCATCCCCGCCTGAGCTTAGGGAGAACGGTGGGGGGACAGGACCTGCGGCATTTGCTCTGTGGAGCATTTGCTCAGGGGATTCATCTTTCTGGTCTCCTGTCATTATGTCTCTGGCCACTTGTGCCATCACCTGGTCACCTTTTAGGAGAAGGGGTGGCACAGAAGGCAATAGGGAGGAGCTTTGACAGCCACACTGCAAATGGGCACTGGAGGGCCTTGGAATTAAGTCACATGTGTTGGACCACCGAGTCTGGGCAGGCGTCCAGGATGCTCTTGGGACGGTGGGGAAGAACTGGCCAGCTCAGCCTGTGGGCTGTGAGCACGTGGTCACTGTGGCCATGCTCCACAGCCCCACTCTGCCCACACAGCAAGTCGGTGAACTTCCCTAGAAGCCTTGGGATGCTGATCAGAGAGGGCCTTTGACTACCATGAAAAGGCCAGAGCCCAGCACAGGAGTGTCAGTGATGCTGAGACTGTGGGTCCAGGTATTGCAGGGCCAATGGTGGACCCCAGGCTCTGAAGAAATGAGAGGTTAAGGGAGGACAGAGGAAGGGAGGCCAGCTGAACTAAGGGGTCTGCATGGTGCCTCTCTGGCCCCACTGCAGTGAAAGCTCAGGGATCTTCCGGTGGTCCCTGTCTACTGGAGTAGCTGCTCTGTGCTCTAGCGCAGCCCAGAAGGGACCACGCCTCTCCTGTCCCTTCTTCACACTCTCTCTCAGGAACAGGATGACGGGCTGTGCCATTGCCCAGCAAGCACCTTGGGGACTTTCCTATGTGGTAACAGCTGGGGAGCAGGAGATGCACTGTTTGGAATGGTTTTGGTGCTCATGGAGGCATGGCACTTGGACTTCCTTGTCATTCAGTCTGAACTGCAGGGCAGTGCTCCTTATCAGCCCTGCCAGGGCAGCCACCGGGACAGGGGCTCGGCACCCTAGAGCCAGAGCCACCATGCAAGCCCTCCAGGGTCTCGGGTCTGCTGAGCTGCTGTGGGCCTCAGTGTCTCATCTAGAGTGTGAGTGGATGTCATGCACCTCACAGAGTGGCTCCTAATGGGCTTCTTCATGGTGAAACCAGCTGAGGACCTGGGGGCAAAATCTGCCTGGCTGAGAACCTTGTGCAGTATTGGGGGGCACAGCAGGCTCAGCCCCATCCATATATGCGTGGATTTCCCAGCATAATGCCACTGTGAAGTGCAGACAATGCAAGTCTCCAGTACTGGGGACAGTAATAGTGGGCGTGGTTCCCCTGGCAGGCCTGTGAGGCATCTCTGGGTCCTGCGTCCTCCCTGAGCTGGGGATAAAGGGCTGGTAAGGGAGGGGCTGCCATACACCCACTCTATGCCTCACCCCCAGGTGGGGTGGTCATATTCGTTTCCTTTAGCACAGAGGAAGAAATGCACTCACATCACAGTGTAGCATGGGCTCCACATGGAAGAGCGGGAGATCATGCCAAGCCTGCCTCTCTCACATGTGCCGCCTGGATAACCCCATCCTGTCCTGCTCGGTTGGGGTCTTCCACTTCAAAGGCCACTTGCCACTGAGTGATTTTCAGACTCAGTGGCTCCTTAGGATGTGGGAGTTTCCCAAGACCCTGTCCAAGATCACACCCTCTGGCTGTCCCTGAAGGGCTGGTGTGTGGTTGAGTCTCCATCTGAATGGTGCACTGGAGAATGGAGGAGGCCCTGTGTAGTGATGGCTGGGAACTGTCGAGAGCTAGCAGGGAGAGGAAGGTCCAAGGCTTGGCCTTGCCGCTCTGCTTCTAGGCTGGACCCACAGTCCCCGCACAGTGTCCGTGGCTACCACCTGGCTGCGAATTTATTTGTTGAAGAAAGGAATGGAGAGATGTTCCTACTTATTGAGCCCCTGGTATAACCCAGTATTAGTGGTTAATATTATTATTAACACAGCACCCACGTTATTCTTGCTCTTTACAGAGGAGGAAGAGTGTCTCAGGTGGCGTGGGGCAGGATTGTCCCTGCCTCCTGGATTTAAACTTCCCCAGCAAATCTGAGGTGCCTGCTGAGGGTTAAGACCCCTGCTGCGTACCCTGTCCTTTGGGGACTCCTTATCCTCCCCTTGGGTTCCCTTGAGCTCCTCTTAAGCCCTTGGGCCTCAGGAGGAGCTTCGGCTCCCTGTGTCCCATCACACCAGGCTCTGAAGTGGGCTGTGTGCTGCTCCTTGTGGCCTGGAACGCACAGCTCTCAGGAAAGAGCTTTGACCAGAGAGTCACTTGAACAAGTCACTTAGCCCAAGTTCAGCCTCAAACTGGCCCCCTTGGGGGCAGTGGGACAGTTACCTGGCTGGCTGATAGTCCTAGTGAATGCATGGTGGTGGGCAAAGGGGCCAGGCCACCTTTGCAGAGGTGAGGAGGCATAGCCAGCCACAGGGGCATCCTCGGCTACCACTCCGTCTCTGATCTGGGAAGAGTACCAGGTCTCTGAGAAGCAGCTCCCTTGCGTGCCAAGCAGGGCTGATAGGAGTCTCTGCCAGGGTTCCCCAGAACACATAGGCGGGTGACGCAGAGTCCTGCATGCTACCTGCGGCCCTGGTGCTACAGACTGGGAGGCACAGCGGAGGAGGCGAGAGTGGGGGCTGTCCCTGGCCACCCCCTGGCCTCCTCATGGCGCTCCTGCAGGAGCAAGGTTTCAGAGTGTCCCAGCCTGCTGCCTACCTCGGGAAGTGAGCCAGGCAAGGCAATGGACCCAATGACAGAAGACAGCTCCTCGGAGCTCTCCTGGTTGGTCTGAGAACAATGACAGCAACTAGTCCCCTCTTTCTCCTAAGAAGAGGTCAGGACACGGCCTGTCACCATGACCAGGGCTTGTTCAGTGGCCCAGTGTGATGGCATGGTCACATGTCTAAGGGACAGGCTGGGCTGGTGGTGAGTCCACTCTGGAGAGGGCTGGTCCTAGTGAGTCGTAGCCTCCTTGGCCAAGGGGGCCCAGGGGGGGTCATCAGTTTGGGAAGGTTGTGTGCATATAAGGCACGGAGGTGTAACAGAAACATTGCCCTCTCTCGGGACAGCTGTCCAGGATGGGAAGGCAGGAGAAAATGGAACAGGCTGCTGTCCCCCAACCCCCACCTCAGGTGGAGAGAGGATGCCCCTGTGGCCTGGAGCAGCTTGGAGTAGCCACAGACAGCAAATGGAACAAAACGCAGAACCCAGGCTGCCAGGTGCTCCCTCCCCAGCTCTGCTCTCAGCGACCTCAGCAAGTCCTCTCCTCTCTGAGCTCCAGAGAGGCCAGACACCCAGACGGACATGCACAGAACAAGGGCCTAGTCTGTAGTGCCACTGAGGTTAGAGCCTGAATGGCCTGCATGTGACCCCCAGACTCATGCTGAGCTATGGTCCCAATACCATGGCACCAGGGGCACTCTGGCAGGTGTCCAGTTCACATGGGCAGAGTCATTATCTGTGGGTTCGCACCTTCACAAAGGGCCCTGAATGCTCTCCCGTCTTTCCCTTCCCAGAGGCCCAGGTGCAGGGGAACCTGCCCTCTCCGGGAACCTGCTGGGCCTAGAACTCTGACTTCCAGCTCTAATACTGTGAGATATAAATGCTTCTTTTATACAAGCCACACAGTAGATGAGGTTTTAGGGACTAAGACAGAGGCCTCAGGTTTTGGAGTGGATGACTTGAGAAAGGAACCCCAAACTCCTGTGGCAGGAAATAATGCCCATCAGTATCAGCCTGGATATCATGGCAGCTGGTGTCTGAAAAGCATCCAGTAGGTGCTACGAAAAGTCTTAAAACTGAAACCAAGAGTTTCCTTGGGCTCAGCTCTTTCCCTTCTGGGTATCTTCCTGAGGGGGTTAACGCCATCACATTAAAATGATCCGTGCACATGCATGTTTACAGCAGCACAATTCATAGTAGCTAAATCTTAGAAGTATAGCTTACATGTCCATCAACAGGTGAATGGATAAAAAAATGTATTTATACACAGTGGATCATTACTCTGCCGCAAAGAGGGACAAACTTGAGTCATCTGTAGGAAAATGGATGCACCTTGAAACCACGATGTTAAGTGGAATAAATAACACACATGTAAGGTTAAGTATTGCATGGTTTCTCTTATATGAGGAACTCAAAATATACAGAAATTAAGGAACAAAATAAGAGACAGCCAACAGGAAATAGGGAGATACATCTTTTGCAAAAGAGGAGACCAAGGGATAGAGCCAGGAGAGTAAAAGAATCAGGATGCACTGTGTTCACGTGCCAAGTCCCCACCAGGAAGGTGAACCTGAACTGCAAACATGTGCCAAAGCAGATGAAAGCGAAGTGCCATACATGTCCTCTCTGCTGTCCAGATTGGGCCACCATAAGTTGGTGGGAAGGGCTTGGACCCCTTGGGCGTGGCCCCAAGTTGTGCCAGCTCTGAGGGGGCCTTCAATAAATGGCAAGTTGGCTTTGTGACTCAGTTTCTGGTCTACAAAATGAGACCTGGGACTGTGGTGGGAACAGCGAGGCTGGCTCCTGACACCACCCAGTAGAAGCCATTGTTAGCACCCTGTAGCTGGGTAACCCCAGGTCAGGGGTCATTGGAGCCACCGTGAGAGCTTTGCCCTTTCCCACTACAAAGGGCTGAAAGAAAGCCCTTTGCCTGTGCCTGACCAGACCCTGAAGCCCCTGGCCTTGGAGCCACCTCCTGAGTCTGTTCTTGAGCTCCCCTGGGCCACTCACTCCCTTCTGCACCAGCATGGTCCAGCCACCCTTGACCACATGGCTATATGCGCTTGCGTTTCCCAGACAGCCACTGAGCTGACCTTGCATGTTCCACTACAATGCACATTCCTGGGCTCACAGTGGACTTTCAAGTCCCTCTAACATGCCTCAGAAGCTTTACCCTTTTTTCCATTCCAGGGTGAATGTGGGGAGCAGAGGTGTCCTGTGTGCTCCCAGGCACCACCATACAGCTTAGAAACATCACCCTTAGGGTGCAACCCCCATCCTGAGTGCTGAAGGTGTACAGACCCGAGACCTTCTGCACAAAAGGTGAGTGATGGTACTCAATCATGTACAAGTGTCCTGGGGTCCTGGAGGGGTGGGTCAGTCCTGTGTGGTGCCAGCTGCCCATCAGAGGAGGGCTTTCTCCTTGGTGACCCTGAGAAGGGACAGGCCTAAGCTGAGGTTTAACCAGAGAAAAAATTCTCCGGTCAGATAAGGGGAGGAGAAAGCAGTCCTTGGGTCTCTCCTACCTGCTGGGAGCCCAGCACTCGTTTGTCTGTACTACTCTGGGACCTCTTTGCCAGGGGAGCTGGCATTGTCCTCATTTTACAGAGGGCAGGCTGAGGCACGGGGCTGAGAGGATCTAGGCTGGCTGTGATGCTGATCCACTACCAGGCCACCAGGGCAGCTTCCTGAAGGGCCAGAGGCCTCCTGCTAGGTAATCTGCAGGTCTCCTGACCACTGAGCCTTGGACCTCGCCTGGCTGTGTCTCTGTGGGCAAGTCTCTTACCCTCAGTCCTGCATGCTGCATGACCTCAGGGCACAAACAGAACTAGGGCCCTGGTCCAGGGAGAACTATAGGCAGTGGTGGCCATCATGCCCAGGTCGGGGGTCAGGGCTGGAAACTGACCCCGGGACTTTGTTCTGTGTGTCAGTGACTTCTGCAGCCTCAGACCTGATCTGCTTCTCGGAGGGGACACAGAGCCAGAGAAGGGGACAGGCTGGCTGTGCCATGGGTGGCCTGGCGCCCCAGGACAGAGCCAGCCAAGGCAGCTCAACGTGCTCTGGCCCTGGACGACTGGCTCAGCAGCACAGGTCTGGAAGCAGCCTCCAGACACGCGGGCAGGGGTGGCAAAGAGCTGGGTGGCTGCAGGAACTTACGGGAAGTGGTTAGGAGACCTGAGTCTTTCCTCTCCTGCTTCCTCATGCTCTGGTGATGCTTCGTTATGGGGGCAGCTGAGGCAGAAAACTTCCCCAGCTGCACAAGGCCTGGAAAGGACCACTTGAGGAAGAAGGGGCCACTGCAATAAGGAGAAGCCCAGCACCCTGGGAAGCAGATGCCCCTGCGGTGTCCCATCCAGTCTGGGCCCTCAGGAACTGGACTGAGAACAGATGGTGTCCCTGTGGTTCAGAGAGTGTCCCTAAGACATTGTGTCCTAAAGCAGAGGGCTCCTGGGTCCCAGGGACAAAGATGTTTCTGCCGTATGGGGCTGAGGTCACCAGGGCAGGCTCTGGTGCCATCTCCTGTTAGGGGGCAGAAAACCAACACACCTGCCCTTACCTCAGGAGGCCACTGTCACTCAGACCCCTATGCGGGCCTGTCACCTATGCTGGGTGACACTCCGGTGTCAACTGGCTCACCCATTCTGCTTCTGGGTCCCCATCTCTGCTTCAGGTGGACCCTCGCTCCTCGGCTGTCCTCTCCCACTTGCTTGTGTCCTGCAGCCCTTAGGGACCCAGCAGATGTGCAGAGGCCTAAACGAGAGCTGCCACTGAGCCAGGGGCTCTGGGTTGCTGGGACTGTTGGTGACACTGGCATCGTGTGCCCCTTTTGGGTGGCCCTCCATCCACTGGCACTGGGCACACAGAGCCACACACATAGCACACTGCTCCCGGCCTCCTTCCAGCTGAGGGGCTGGCCTCTTCCTCCTGGTGGGCCTCCAGGGCACTCTTGGAGTCAGGACAGGATGGAGGCCCAGCGCAGGCATAGAGGGGAGCCCCGGTGAATGCACTCAGCCCCGCCAGCTCTTCATGACTCTCTCTGCTCAGTCTCAGGCCCAGGCCCCTTGGCTCAGAGGACCCCCATGCTGTTAGCCTCTTCCACCACCACAGTTGTTCGCATCCAATGAGCTCTGGTACCAAAATGCAGGCACCATGGTTCTCAGCTCAGAGACCCAGGGGCACACACACAGGCTGGACTTGGGTCATCCGGAGGGGGCTATTTATAAACCACTCGATAAGCACAATCTGCCCTGCTCGGCTGGCCACATGGACATGACACACAGCTGGTGATTCCACAGCGAAGCTAAGCCTCCTAGTGCCACTACGGCAAACAGAACATTTCCTGTGCCCGCCAGACCTAAAAACCAGCTGTGGAGGGGAAGGGCCCAGGGTGCCAGCCTCTTTCATGGATATGGGGTGCTGCACTGGCCAACAGCAGGGGGATCTGGTGCCACAGGGGCTGGCCAACTTCTGCAAAGGGCCACACAGCCAAGGACTTCTCTGTGGTAGCCCATATGGTCCCTGTAGTTATAGTATAAAATAGGCCATAGACTTTCTACAAAGTGAGGGAGCATGGCCATGTGCCAGTATAACTTTATTTACAAAACTAGGTGCCTGTCCCACAGGTCCTCATTCACTGAGGCAAAGGTTCTCTGGCACTAGAAAATCAGACATCACTTATCATGCATAGCTCAGCATTTGTTTGGTGCCATCTTAAAATCTGAAATAACTTGAAGCTGTCTAGTAAAAGCCATTCTTCTCATCTATTGATTTTTCTTCACAAAAGAAAAATTTTTTTAGATTGGCCCAGGAGGCCACAGGAGGCTGGCTGGCCCCGAGAGTGTGTGGGGACAGGCAGCCTGGGAGGGCTTTGTACTACGGACACATGTGCCTCCAGCGTCCACAGACTAGAATGTCCCCTGCTACAGCTGCAGGGATCCTGCCTGGCTCAGCGCAGGGGGAGACCAGAGAGCCACGTCTTCTGTCCCCAGCCACAGCTGGGGAGTCAGCCCGTCTGGCCACCTAGGGACTGGGCATGTCCACAGTGACTGCTCACTCAGCCGCGTGGGAGCAGAGAGCCCTGACAGATGAGATTCAGAGCGTGGGGACACGTCCTCTGTACCAGTCCACTCAGCATGTCAAGAGACTCCTCACCCCCCCACCCAATGTGTCCCATGGCTGTTGCAGGACAGATGTCCCTCTGCCATCAGATGGCAGTGCCCTGACCATGCCAAGGGGCCCCTCATGTCTGCATTGTCCCTTCCGCAAAATCAGTCCCAGCTGCTGTTCCACAGGCCTCCCAGACCCGAGTTCTCAGCCCTGCCCAGCAGCCCAGTCGACTTCCTTTCCCCACTGGCCAAGACTGGGGACAGAAGACAGGAGACCCACACTTCCCCACCCCCAAACCCATACACTGTGGCCGGACCCTGAAGTCCGAGGGGCTTACCTCGGCAGAGACCCGGTGGGGACAGTGCGCTGCGGAGGGGAAGAGGCAAACAGTCCGCCGGCGACACCCGCGTGGTGTCAAATAACAGTCAGATTAAACAAACAGCCTCAGCGGCTATTTTTACATCCAGATCAGCCTGGGTAATAGATAACTTGGGGAGTGAGAAATTGCTTGCGATTAGCCGGACCCTCCCCACGATCCCGACGCGCTTCCAGAGCGACTTCTGAAGGCTTTCGAGCGTCCAGGTGGAGCTACGAGTGTCTTGCGGCGGGAGGGAGAATATTTATCTAGGGAAACGCTGAAAACATGATCGTGTGTGCCCCGAGGCCAGCACCCGGTGGCCTGCTGATGTCCCTGGGCAGAAATAGCCCGTTTCATCATCGGCTCTGGACGAGCCCAGCCTGCATTCCTCGAGTAAGGAGCCACTCTCTCCGCTGAGCTTTTGGAGCAATGATCTGTCCAGCTGAGGGCTGGGGACAGGCCAGGCTGGGGCTCAGGGGACAGTCGGAAGGCCATGAGTAATTGGGGAGAGGCAGGTAAGTGACCCTACGCGGAGCTGAGCCCCAGCCACCCACCGGCCCCTGGAAGGGTCTGGGTGCCAGTGGTCAAGGCCCTTCTGCCCAGCAAGGCCTCCCCTAGTGTTTAGGGCAGAGCTCCCACCTGCCGTCCCCATGGCCACCTTCAGTACTGCCCAGGGTCACCAGCTCCTTGCACTACCCACCCACCCCAGTCCCTACCAGGCTTTGCTCATTAAGCTATGACAACTCCCGGGCACCCTCTGACCCCCCCACCCCCACCCAGTTGGCCCCGTGAAGATCCACTCACTGTTGGGATTTAGTGTCAGAGATTTTCCTATTTTTCCAAAAACTTCCTCATGTTCTCCTCTCCTGTAGCCCAAGAAAACTGAGATGCCCGGTCCCTGGCAGGTGTCCTGCTCCCCGCAGTGCCCCAGCCCCGGGCTCTCTGCAGCACCCGTATCTCTGATCTATTTGCGGACTGCCCCTCCCACCTGTGGCTCCTCAAGGGCAGCCACCTCTGTCCCAGACCCAGCTGGGCCTGGCAACATCCCCTGCCCTGACACTACGGGTGGTGTGGGCCTGGCACCGGGTCGATACGCTTTTACTTAAAGCAGATTGGAAGAAACAGCTTCTCAAGGTCCTGAGGAAGGAGATATCAGCTAAACCACCACCCTGCTCTGAACCTCAGTTTACCCATCTATCAGGTAGAGAGAATGCTTGAGCTCTTTGGGGCTGAAGGCTGCAGAAACTTACATACATGTGTATACTGAACTCATACACTCGCACTTCTCAAGTGTTAGTCAGTTGTTCTTTATTGTTTTCATGATTTTTGCCACATCCTGAACTCCGTGTATTGCATTTGCTGACTATTTTCCTTTAAAGAAAATTTGAATCAACTTGGTTTTGTCAGCAGACTATTATGGTGAACAACACTAGCTGAGAAATCATAGACTGGATATGTTAGTTCATATTTTTCCCTGTTACATGTGGAACAAATGTACAGCCAGTCTGTGTGTCAGCTGTGCTTGACCCAAATCATTCCATCCCAGGTGCTAGGAAATGCGGCCTTGACAAATCTCACTGATGCAGGAGGTGGCTTAGGGGTGATCACAGCCACAGCTGCAGCCGTCAGTGGGGCTCCAGTTTTCCTACTTGATTTTCCCTCCTCAGGACACCCTGCCTGACTTCTAACTCCTCACAGGTGGGGGAGTGCCTGGTTCAGGGGCCTGGGAGTGGAGAGCTGTGGTCTGCTCTGGAGCTGGCGGTGTTTGCTGGAGGTGGCTGAAAAAGGAAAACTGTGAGGTGACAAAAGAGTCCAGGGGGCTGGGTGGACAGGCGGTTCGGTCAACAGTGTGAACAGCAGTATCCGGAGAGCAGCTGTCCCAGGGAGACTTCGGGGCTGCTTCAGAATCCCACCCAGCCTGAGCATAAATGGTGGCTGCAGAGTCCCCAGAAAAGCCTGCACCTCCCCACATCAGGGGGTCCCATGGCACTTGGTTGGCACTTGGTGGGCATTCTGGTGCAAACTACTCCCGGGCAAGGGGATGGCTGAACTCTTGACCAAGAACCCAGGGTCTCATGGGCGGGAACTGGCCCCAGTTCCTGGGGGCTCGGCCCAGGCAAAGTGACCCCTGTCTTCCAGTCCAGCAGCCGTGAGCCGTGTGGAAAGAATGTGAATGAAGACACGATTCTAAATGTAGCAGCCTCATGGACGCTATGTGAGCCAGCCTGCCCCAGCTCATCCAGAAAAACAAGGCCCGCGTGTACATTCTGCAAGAGTGTAAATAAAGCTGTCCCCAGACGGTGCACTGGCATCCCGTCCTCACATGGGCTCTGGGATGCTACAGGACAGGCACCCGCCCAGTGGTGTGGGTACAAATGGCCTGAGTGCCCTCCCCTCACAGGAGGACCAGTGGCTGAATCCTACATCAGTCAACTTGCTCTGCATCTGCGCCCAAGAGATGCCTTCAAAAGCTTAACCCTGGAGCTGAGTAGCATGAGCCTTGCATCTAACTTCCAGTTCTCAGTGTCTGAAGCTCCTTTCCCTTCATGTGATACCAGGTGACTTCTGGGATTCTCTTACTCTCTCAGCCTGGGTTCCTGCGACTTCTTGTGACATTTTTTTCTCAAGGGCACAGATTTCTTCAGGAGACTTCCAAAGGGATGCATTTTTCTGACTTAATGATAATAGTAATTATTATTAATTCTCCTTCTTCTTAATTATTCTCCTCCTCACTCTGTTAGTAGTCAGTGCTTCCTCCTTACAGATAAGGAAACTGAGGTTGACAGAGGTCCAGAGACCATGCAGATGGCAGCAGAAGGGGTGGGATTTTCCCCTGCCTGTCGAGCTGTGTGTCTTTGTCCCCTTTCCCCTGATCACTCCACCAGCCCAGACCCAGGACAGCCTCTTTCCCACCGTGCTCACCTTGCCTCTCTCTGGTGAGAGAAGGTTCAGTCCGGACCCTCCTTGCCAGAAGGGTCTGAGAGGCCAGGGTTATGCAGAGCTGCTCTCTAGAGCTTCTGGTCCCAGAGCCTCACAGTCCAAGGGGCTTCCTCACAGCCATAATCAGAGACAGTCTCTGAGAAGACGAGCCATGAACACAGCACAGAAAACTTAACTTTAGAATGTACACTCAGAACTTTGAACTTCATGTAATTTCCACAGTCAAAAGTAGTGTTTGACATTCTCTCCAGCAGCTGCAGGAATAGGTGGAGATCATTTGTAGCTTACTGGGTTATGCCAGCTGGATTTGGTTCAGGAGCCATCGCTGGTGGATCTCCAGTGGACATGGACCATCTGTCTTAGACACTGTCTCTGGGGCACCAGACACCCACAACTCAAAGGAGGAGAGGTGCACCTGGGGTCCCCTGAAATAGGGATTTCAGCTCCTGGCAGGGTGGCTCCAAGGCAGGAACAGCATGGCAGATGGGGCTACTGTGGAGGACAGTTGCTCACTCCATGGTGATCAGGAAATGGAGAGTGAAGGAGGAGCCGGGGAGGGAGACACACTCTTCCGGCTCATGCCCCTGTGACCTTCCTTTTCTAGCCAAACCTGGCTACTAACAGTGCACTCAGCCCTAAAATACAGCAGCTGGATGACCAAGCACCTCCCCAAGCCAGTCGCTGGGCACACGAGTTTCAGGGATCCTTCCCCACCTGATCCACAAACTTGTCTGTGCCAATGAATCTTTATGGGGAGAGTCTACAGTGAGACATGCTGTGAAATGCACATGGGTTCAAAGACAGCATTGAAAACCCCCAAAGCCAGCTCGGTCATGTTCTGCATTGACTGCACACTAAAACGGGGATGCGGATGACTCTCAACCTGCAAGGGTCCCTACAGATCTCCCCTGCAGGATGGTTTGCAAGCACTGCAGGTAAGTCAGGTATATTCTGTACAGATCGGACTTAGACCCTTCCGTGGGTTTATTGGGCCATTGCCCACTATATAGGCTGAGGAGTATCTGTGCTTTGGGAGTCTGGGTTTCATCAAATCTATTGTTAAAATTTGTTTTCACATGTTCTTTTTCTTTTTGAATGTGGCTGCTAAGAGACTTGAAATCCATCTGTGACTTGAGCTGTGATTCTGCCAGCCCCACTCTTATCATGGACCCTTGTCACCCAGTATCCTCTGGGTGGGCACCCTGGGAGCAGGCTGGGGAGCTCCTGGCAAGGGGCCAGGCTCCTCCATCTGGGATCCCCTGGAGCCTGGGTGTTCAGCAGGAGCACAGGCAACCTACGGGTGCCGGGCCACCTACGGGTGCTGTTGTCACTGTTTGCTATGAAGCGTGGGGCCCTTAACTCAGACTTTCTGCTAATAAAGATGGGAGGGTAGGAGACACTTCCAGCACCAGGCTGAGCTGGGCATTCATCACACCGCCTCCTTTTTGCTTTTCATGGCACAGGTGCTCAGAAGTTGTCTGGGTGTGTGTGTGTGGGGGGCTGTGCCAGCTCTTAGGATGCAGCTCTGAGGGTTTCTGTACAGCAGCCAGTGCTGGTGAAGGTGCTGGGCACAGTCCCCTTGCACTTGATGTCTTCCCCACCACTCCTGGCCATGCTCCACTGTGACCTTGGGGTGTGGGGCTCATCCTGAATCCCCGGGAGGGGGAACACACTGGCTACAGGGAGAGCTGCTCTCTGGAGACCTTAGGTCCCAAGCCCTCCACCCCATCCATGGGCACTGCAGATTCCATACTGAGAGCAGCTACTTGCAAATATGGGGCTCTTCCTGGGAATAGGCACAAGCAGGCCCTTCCTGTGTGGTCCTTTTGCCTATCTCTGACATAGTGGATAGCTGGGTTCTGGAGCTCCCCAGGGTGATTCCGGGCTTGACTTGAGGGAGTCAGGCACCAGACTGGATGTTTTGGTTTCTATCCAGTGTCCCTCAAGACACTCAGAGGCAGGGCTTTGGGAATGTGACTGGGTTGTGGGACTTGGAATTAGGAGAGAAGTTCTGACCCGAAGAGGTGTCCCTGGGGGCGTGTTCTGGAGGTCTGTCCTCCTCGCTCTTCCACTGATCTCTCTCTACTTCCTGTCTGCCATGCCATATGCTGCTCTCCTCCTCCACGGCCCTGTGCCAAGCTGTCCTGCCTTGGGAGCTAGCAGACTATGGCCTGAAAACTCTACAAACTGTACCGGAAAGACCCTCTCCTCTTTTGAACTGTGGGTGTCAGATATTGTGTCCCAGTGAGGAGGAAGTGACTTCCATCCTCGTGCTTGTCTGAGGTGGCTTCCCAGAGGCCTTGGGTGTGGGCCACTGGAACCAGGTGGGTCCAGCCGTCTGTTCCATTTCCTGGCGGGTGGGGCTTGGCAGAACCCTCCAGCTGGCACGGCAAGAGGAGTTCCATGGAGCTGCTGATGTGGAGACATCCGGCCTCAGAGGTTTAGGGTGCTCCTCCCAGATTAGCAACACATGACTTGACTTCCCCAAACTCTGAGGCAGGGCTTGCATGGTGCTGGTGGAGCTGTATGCAGCCATGGAGCACCTCGTCTCAATCACCAGTGCTTTGGTAGAATGGCTGTGTAAGGAGCCAGAATGGGTCTGCAGAGATGGGACCCCTGGGCTCCTCCTTGCTGTGGAATACTATGCAACTGTAGAAAGGGACAAGGACCAATCTCTGTTCCTTTGGGGGCTGGAGTCCCAGGAGGTGGGCAGACACAGGCACAGCACATCAGCCACTTATTCCAGGAGGCCACAGATGTTTCTGTATCCATGTGTGCTCATTTAGACTGAAAAGAAGCAAACAATAAAACAAGCAAGGACAACAGATACAGTCACCTATGGCAGATGGGGTGGGAAAGAGTTAGCCTTCTTGAGCTCATCCCCTCTCTGGGTGAGTAGATTTGACTCAGACTCATAGAATATTGATACTCAAGTTTAAAAACTTTTTAAAGGCAGTGCCTACAAACTGAGGAACATCAATTTCAATGGAGTGAAACAAACAGATGAGCCTACTGTGTAGGTGGCATAACTTCAGATAGGCATCCTCTGAAATGGCTTTAAGTGTAGTAGTCTGATTAATATCCAGGAGGGCATTATCACCGAACATAAAATTAAGTGGAAAGTAAAAACTTAGGTGTTCTCCAAAATTTACATGAAGGTAAAGCGAATTGGTTACTGCCACTAGAACGCAAGATTTTTATCGCTTCTCGGCCTTTTGGCTAAGATCAAGTGTAGAACGCAAGATTTTTTTTTTTAAATGTTAGACAAAATTAAAAAGTTCAAGTGAAGTTTATATTGCTAAGCTGGAAGATCAGCACACACTTCTGATCCCGTCCTCATAGAAAGGAAAGTATTTCTTAATGGACAGAAGTATAACCCACACAGCTGATAGCTGGCTTTTGTACCTAACATCATTTCTCATTAGAAAGAACAGAAAACGCAGAAGGGTCTAGGGCACTGTCTCCGTGGAAAGGGAGGCAGACCATGTAAAACCTCCCCAGAGCTAAGATGCCCCTGCCTGGGGGAGAGGAAGGAGCCTGTCCATCAGGAGTATAAAACGTTCACTAAATGTGTTCCAGCCCTGAGGTTCGACATGACGGCAAACATACACAGGGGCTCGTACTTCCCACAGGTCCCTTGGGTTGGGGGTTGGCCCGATGTGAGGCCTGGCACAGGGTGGGGCTGTAATGTGGCTGCTGTAGGGGGGCACCAAGGTCCTGAGTGCCCATGGTTGGGTGCAGAAAGCCCCTGGAATGCCTTGCAAGGGAACCCAGGACCATGAGGGTGGATGGGCTGAGAGAAAGCATGCAGGAAGTCAAAACTCACTGTGAACTGGCCTCCCACCTGGGCTCAAGCACTGGGTTCCAAGTATCAGGTATAGCAGGTGTGGCAGTGAAATGGCATGGCGAGGGGCCAGTCAGCGAGTCCAGGGAAGATGGGGAAACCCACGTGTGTGTGCAGGACTGGGGCCCATGTCTCCAACAAATAACTCCAGGAAAATGAGCTGGGTGGGGCCTGTTGAGTAAAAGACTAGAAAGACAGCGGCCAATTACCATCTGAAGGCTCTCTGCTTCCTGAGCTTGATAAATATTTATGAGACACCTAGGGTTGGAAGACCCTGCTGCAGGTACCCAACTTCAGGATTTACTGCTCATTTCTTAGGCATGATAAAACCATTCAGCTTGGGAGTGAAATCCCACAATACCTGGGGCTTTCTTTACCACGGTGTAGCATGTGTAGAGATACCCGGCAAAGGGAAGCAGGATTCTGAAGCCGAGCACTTGTACCATCTTTGGAACCTATGTATACTTTCAATGGAAAAATCTCACTATTATAGAAAAAGGGATATTCCTGGGGTGGAGGTTGGAAAACGGATCAGAGAGAACATGCAAGGAGATAGACTCCTGGGAAGGAGACGCAGCCAAGGAGCTAGAGACTTGGGCCTGGCTGACCCTGGGGAGATCTGAGACCGCCAGTCCTGCCACATGGCAAGGGAGGTGGCACCTGGGCCCGCCTGGCCCGTCCCACAGTCTCCAGCCTGTCTGGTAACCTCACTTAGGGTTATTTGATACAGTGTGGCTTCAAGAGCCAGGAGCCCCACAAACACTGGCAAGGCAGCAGACATCAGGGACAATTAAACATCCAACCCACGGTCCAGTTGCCCAAGGCTGCCCCAAAGAAAGAAAAATGTAAGACGGGAAAAAATAGTTAGGGTCGGTTGTTATGCAACGAAGTAAAATAGAGTGCATATAGTTATGTAAAACTCAGAATGTTTGTAGAGAGAAACAAAAGAGCAGAAATGTCTGTATACATGAAATGGCTCAAATATTATATTGCAAGCATAGAAAAATACAGAAATCCAAGAAATAATGTTTTGCAAGTGAAGTGTCTGTGTTGAATATTGTTTTAAATAGAGATGCAAGCTGAAGGGTGGTGGTGCAATCCTGTAAACCCAGCACTTGGGAGGCTGAGGCAGGAGGATCTGGTTAGTCTGAGCTACATATTGAGTTCAAGGCCAGCCTCTGAACTACATAGGGAGCTTGTCTCACAACAATGACAACAAAAAGAACAATGTATCTTCTACTGAGGTGGCCACAGCAGGGTGGAGAAAGCCCATCCTACCACTGACCAGAGACATCCAGCTGACTATGGCTTTTCCTGCTGGAGGAAAGGTGGGTGCTTGGACCTAACATGGTTGGTTATCTCTATATTCAGAGCTTTTGGCTTCCTGTGATGATCTGAGGCTGCCCCTACCCTGCACAGAGAAGCTGCCCCAGCACAATTCCTTCTCATTCTCATGTCCAGTTCCAGAACTAAGCTGGGAAAGACACAGCACACCATGCACCCTAGGAAATGGCTTTGAGTCACCATTTTCCCACCAGTGTTGTGGCCTGGCATTCAAGCTCAAGCTCTCCAAGTCTAGCACTGCTTCCAGAAGCTTCTAAAAGATTCTAGATGCTTCTAGAAGGTTCTAGAGACTTCTAAAAGTATTAGGAGGTCAACATTCAGGAAGCTATGAGCTCTCTAGTACAGCATGGTGCTGGCTGGTCTGCAAAGGGCTTCATATCACCATATCACATATTGGCTCCCAGATCCCTGAAGTCTTGTCATCCTCTACTTTCCAGAGATGAAGAGAAAGAAAGGGACTTCTGGGGCATCACACAGTGAATCTGGAAGATACCAGAGTTGGTGGCTGAACCTGGAGCCCTGTCTACTCCTAACCTTAATGGAGGGATGGGCACTCTCCCTTTCTGGTACACCTTGATTCTCAACTCTAGACTCCTACACTGTCTAGGGTTGCCCTGGGCCAGATATGGCCCCTAGACATTAGGTGACTGAGTTTTACAAAATGGACTGGCTGCATCTAGGAATCAAGCGATTTCTGCAAGAATAGCTGTCTATCTGGCTCTTCAATGGGAACAGGGCACCTGAAATGGCCCCTGAGGGTGGCACACTTGTAGATAGGCAGGAGTTGTCCTAAATGAAGGCAAGCTCCATTCATTGCTATGGACCCTCTGCTTCTCTCCTCCCCACAGAACCTTCCAGCTCAGGTAGAGCCCTCAGCATTTGCAGCTCTGTTCTAGGCAAGCAGGATCCTGTGACTCCCAGCTTAGCACCATGTGTCCTGGGCCTGCACACCCACCAGCCCTGAGAGTTGGGTGAAAATAAGCCTTGAGAAAGCCTATAGTACAGGAAACCAGGAAGTGGTCTGCTCTGTAAATACTAAACAAGTCCCATCCTCAGACCTGGTAACCACCATGAGCACGTATATCTTTGTGAAATATGAAATCCACCCAAATTTATTAAAGCTGCCTGCATCATAGTGGGAACTCACGCTGAGCAGCCTTGCAAGAGGGCCTCATTATTATCATGGCATTATTTATTTATATCCCACCCGAAGACAGACATGATGTAATCTAGTAATTAAGATGGTTATGATTGAATGTTTATTAAGTGCTCACAATCAGTCAGCTGTGGAGCCCGGTAACATGCATGTCCCCTGAAGAGCATCTGTCTCCCCACCCCGGGAGCCCAGTGCCCTCACCGGGGTGCAGGAGAGGGAGCTTGATGGGTTTCATCTTCCAGAGCAGACTTGAGAGATGACGCTGATCAGAAATTGGGCTCGGTTCCCTCTTGCCATGCAATCGGCAGCAAATGGAAAGGATCCACAGCAGCATGACAGAGAGGTGGGTGCACAGGGTTATCCCCAGGCGAGAGCATACTGAGAAACGGGCTTCCTAGAACAGAGGCAGGCCGGGGAAGGTGTTCCTTTTACATCCCTTCTAATCTAGGGGAAGTCCCTGCTCTGACACACAGCAAGCCAGCGCTGGGTTGTCGCCTCCTGTGTGCCAGGGGCTGGTAGGGATCTTTCCCCACCTCTCCTCTTCCTGTCCCCTGCCTCTCCCCCTTCCCCAGGCCACAGAAACTTCTTCATCTTGCTGCAAGGAAAGTGCCAGCAGAGTGTGCACCCTCCTGCCTCAGCCTCTCATGCCCATGACTGCGACAGCTGCTGGACAGAAAATGTCCTGTGAAGTTCCATGCGGCCAATGAGGCAGCACAGTCGCAGACGCAGGCCTGGTGCTGGTGCAAGAATTTGTGACCAGCGTCCTCTGGATAGTCCCCCAGCGGGTCGTTTCTGCACTTGGGAAGAGTGCGGAATGGTCCTGGGACGCTCAGTGCCACAGCACCCATGCTCCAGCGGGCTAAGACAGTGGTTCAGATAAATCCAATTACTGGGAAAGGTGTCCTAGTCATTTCCATTTTCTTTTCTGATGAGGTAAAATATGCATAACATAAAATTTACCACCATAATCATTTTGGGGGTACATTTTGGTATTCTTAAGTACATCTCTTTTTATTTCTTATTTTTAGAGAGGCTTTCACTAGTTGCAAAATAGCCCAGAATCAGGTAGGGTTTGAACATGTAATTCTCCTACCTCAGCCTCCCAGAGTGCCGGGATTACGAGGCAGCACTACCCCACCAGGTTAGTATTGGTCTTTTCCGTGGCTGGCTTATTTCTCTTAGCAGTATGTCCCTGGAGCTCATGGCTGTGGTAGCGTGTAACCAAACCTCCTTCCTCTGCAAGGTGGAGAGGACTCCAGTGCGCATCGACATCACTTGTTTTTCCACTCCCTGTGGGCAGACCCCTCGGCTCCAGGGCACAGTGCCACTCCAGGCTCTTCAGTATCCATTCTGGTGCTCCCACCCAGAAATGGGATGACTGGCTCCAGGGGACTTGGGCTGCCGAACAGCTGAGCACAAGAGTTCTGGTTTTTCCCACCTCCATGTCCATGCTCTGCATTTCTGCTTCTTGTACAGTGTGCTCTGGGAGTGACCACTCTGTCTCTATTTGTGGCTTTGATTCTCATCTTCCTAATGATGAGTGGTGTCAAGCAACTGCAAAGACAGATTTGAAAACTTCAGACTCAGCTTCCCCAGAGGAAATGCTGGAGGGTGCGTGGCACAAGGTGTGGGCTCCCCAGCTGGTGACCAGATCCTGTGCATTTGAGTAAAGATGCCCATCATCTGGGGCCACGCTGTCATTCAGAATCCTCCCGAGTGAGGCCGACAGCATCAGCTTGGAATGTAGGTTGCTGGCCCTGGCTGCACCCAGCAAGCTCTGCTCACAAACCCGCCGGGGATCCTCCTGCAGCCGCTTGTCCCAACAGTGCTTTTTCACCTGCAGCCCTCAAGGGGCACGGTCAGGGCAGCAGGCAGGAGCAGCACCCCGGGCTGCCCACCGAGCAGGGCCCCGGGCCCGGATTCTGGAGCCCCAGTGAGCACAGTGGGTTTAGAGGCAGAGGCAGAGCCCTCTGAAATAAAGGCGGAGGAGGGGTCAGGTCTGACAGAGCTGATGTCACCGGCACCAAGGGCATCCACGAAAGTGATGTCCATGGGAGAACGGACTGCCAGGGACCACGGTCTTAACTTGGAGCAAGATGAAGCCACCAAACCAGCCACACCCCTGAGAGCTATTTTAATAGTGACTGATGTGGCACTGCCCGCCAGCCAGAGGGGAGAGGAAACCTCCCGTTGGCGGCTGGAGAGACAGCAGGACTCGGAATGCTTCCCACCTCCTCCAAGGCATGTGCTGTTCCTCCACGCCCGCCTTCTCCCGGGTGACAGCACAGTGGCAGGCGGGGACAGGAAGTCCTGGCATCTGCCTTCAAATCCCAGTCTGGCCTCTCCTCACTGTTGGTCACAGGCAGCTCTCTGCCACCCTCTGCCTCTCCCTGACACACAGAATGGGTGTAATAATGTCGCCTGGCGTTTTGTGGTGGATTGAAGAGGACATGTGTGAGAGGCCTCAGTCCCTTGGCGGTACCCAGTGAACGCAGCTGACATGGATGGTGACGTGGTCACTCAGTGAGTGACTAGGCAGAGACCCCCAGATGGCCTGGCCTGCCATCCCTGTAGTCTGAGCATGGGCCTGTCACCCACTGGGTATAGTGGTAGTCACCCACTAACCCATTGCTAAGTCGCACCTGTCACTTGGATAGCCGAGTGGTCACCTTCCTCAAACTCTCCTTGTGCATTTACAATGGGTGGAGGTGGAAAAGGGCACAGGCGTGTGTATGAAAATGGGTATGTGTGTCTGAGAATAAGCACATATGTGAGTGTGTGGCTAGGTGTATGCATGTGGCTGAGGGTGTGTGTGCCTGTCTGAGTATCTGTGTAGCTCAGGGTGTATCTGTGTGTGACTGCGTGTGTGTGTCAGTATGTATTGTGGCTGAGGGTGTGTGTATATGAACATGTAGCACAGACAGATTCGTGGTTAAACCTGGCATTGTCACATCACCACAAAAGGTGAGAAGCCAACTCCCACTGGTCTAAGGTCTTGGGTAGGATTCCTGGTAGATGCGAGGTGCACCGCAGAAAGGAAACACACCTGCCCGCACTCACCTTTGAAGGGCTTCGGAACCCAGCAAGAACCCTCAGTCAGGTCCTACAGCAGCTTCGTGGATGGGTCCGGAGAGGTCCTCCCCGCTCCGGATTCTGTATGCAGAGAAATGGAGGCCGAGGAGAAGAGCCTTCCCTGGTGACAGGCCGGTGGTTGCCAGCCCTGGTGAGCTCTTGGCGTGTAGCAGGTGACACTCGGGGACTGAGGCAGGCACATAAGCTCCTTTGCCGCTCCAAAGAGCTGCAAATAGGCCCAGGACACATCACTCAGCCAGGGCTCCTGTGCTGCAGCTCCGCAGAGGCAGAGGCTCTGGGAGGCCCCACCGGGCTCTGTATTCTGCCCCCTGCCGGCAGGCAGCCGACCTGCCCACCGCGTTACTCTACAAGCCAGGCTGGCATGGAGAGCTGCTGGCCAGGACAGGAGGGCAAACCTGGGGACGAGAGAGCCTCTGCTTCCTGCGGAGCTGGTGAATGGTAAAGTAAGAGTGTGAGGATGGTCACAGCCTGAGGACCCTAGTAAGCCCGGCTGCTGGTGAAGCCTGGGGGTTCTGACCCCGGACCAAGCGGCCCTCACCTCTCCTCCTTCCCTTCTTTCATCTCAAATAAAATGCATTTTTCTCATTACAGGCAAATTGGAGGGAAAAGAAAGCAGGAAAGACAAAGCCAGAAACCCAATTCCCAGACCAGGAAGACCCCGACTTCCTCTCAGAAGGAGAGAACTATCCGACCAAGTGCAGGGTGACTTTGCATTGCTGTTACCCAGGGATGGGGATGCGGAAGGAAGGAAGTGAGTCTGCGAACACCCCTCCTAACCCTGTCTGAAATTCCTCCAGCTGTGAACAGAGCCCATTGATTCAGGCTTCCAGCTCCCAGGGAGGCTGCCAGGTCGCGACTTCTCACAGGCCACAAGTGGATAGGTAGGAACCTAAGACGGATCTCCCTCACTCTGGGGACAAATTGTCTGGGTGCACACTTTCCCGGGGCAACCTGATGGGCCTGTCCAGCCAGGGCGGTGTGGTGGTGAGGGTTCTCTGCCCCTGCTGCCCCCTGACGTTCAAGTGTGGGTTGAATTTAGCCGCCTCCTAGCAGGGTGCCAGGAGCTCTGGGACACTGCATCATAGGCTGAGGACTCTCTGCAGAAGCCCACCTCCTTAGCTTGATTTCTGCCCTCAGGAGCAGATCTCATGGAGCAGGCTGGAAGGTGGCAAGCTGGGAGCAGGGTGGGGTATGCAGAGTTGGAGGGAGCGCTGCCCTGGCGACCTTATGACACTGGCTGAGTCTTCAGGATTCAAGTGTCTGCTGCTGTGTCCCAGTGGCCTCAGGCAGCAGCACCACCTGATGGCAGCTGGAGAGCTGTCCGAAGGGCCAGGGTCATGCCATGCTGGACCAGGAGGCTCTGGGCTGCTACCACTGACCTCAGGCAGAGGAGGAGCCAGGATGTGGCCAGAGGCTTGCGTGGGAGACACAAGGAAGAGACATACCACCCCCGAGTGCTGATTGCTTTCTCTCGGTGTGGAGCATGGTCAAGGTTGAGAAGACACTTAAAATGGGTGGGCACGTCCTGCAGCTGACACAAAGTGACATCTATGTGCCAGGCAGCCAGGGTCTAGACAAGGGGTGAACCAGGTATCTCTTCAGGTTGGATCAGGCATTCCCTCTCTGCCCTCCAGGAAGTGGCCCTAGCCATGCAGCAGCCCTGCAGGGCTGGCCATGTCCCCAGATCCTGGCTGGTACCTCCTGCTCTTACCCCTTTTCTCCATACAACCATCCATTGCGTTAATTAAGTGCTTCCACAGTATCTGAAGGCCAGATTTTGTGCTTGAATATATTGCCACATTAATAACTTCAGAACATTTCAGGCAGTGTCGAAATAGTAAATTAGGATGCGACGGGCCATATATTCAGCACAGAGAGCTGAAGTACCATTTTATTACACGCACCGTGGAATTAGAGGCTTAATTTTCTCTTAAAAGATGGCGATGCATCATTTCCTACAGCCAGGTAAAAACAGTTAACAGAAATGATTTATCCTTCACTCCAGTTAAAATAGAAAACTGGAATCCCAGGGTCTTGTGCTCTGTTATTTATTTCTGCCTGGAGGGCACTTGAGACTTTTAGTCACCAACTGACTTGAAGGACAAGGCCAGGTCCTGGGCGTGGTCTGGGAGGAGGTGGGGGCGGGTTGGCATGTGCAGCCGCAGCCCCATCTGCAGGTTGGCGGACACTGCTTCCTGAGTGGCTGTGCTGGGCTGGCTGTCCTTAGATAGGCTCCTGCAGCCTTCTACTCAGGTAGGATCCAGATAATGGGGAGACCGCCTCCTGGGACTGCTGGAAGGATCTCCTGAGATTACAGATGCCACACTTGCAGGAAGACACCATTTTTAGAATGGCTCTCTCTCTTTTTTTTTCTTCAGGTGACAAAAGTAATATGCACTTACTGAGAATTTGCAGAAATTTAAACAATAAAGGCTATGCTACTATAGAGCCCAAAGATGGCCAATGTTATTCTTTCTTTTCTCAGCATGTTTATAAAAACAAAACAAAGTGCATATGGATTTAATTTTGTATTTGACACTGGAACATGAACATCTGACCCATCATTAACTACCATCCTCTGGTTTCCCTCAGGGTTGCATGCTAGTCCTCTGCAAGTGGCACAAAAGGTTCCAGTGTCCTGTGGTGGGATCCGTGTGCTCTTCCTTTTATGAAAACTGAAAAAAGTCCTCCCCTGTGACTGTAATGTGTAGATATGAACCCATTTGGCAAGGACCCCCTATTGGTTTCCTGTAGCTTCTTTGACAAACTGCCACACCTGGGGTGACTTGACACAGCAGAGGCTATTCTCATAGTCCTGGAGGCTGGAAGTCAGACATCACAGTGTTTGGCCCGAGGACGGTATCCTTCCAGGGTCTTTCAGCTTCTGCTTGTAGCACTTCAATCCCTGCCTGTCTGCATGTTGCTTCTCCTCTCTGAGCATCTCTCCCCTTTGTGTGTCTCTTGTGAGGACTTTTTGTCATTGGATAATGATGACCTCCTCATTTCCAGTTTCATAATGTGATCATACCTCCAAAGACTCTTTTCCCAAATATGCTTACATCACAGCTTCCAGGGACCAGGATGTAGCCACCTCTTTGGGGGTCAGAATTCAGCCCATGGCAGCAGGAACTTGGGCCACCTCAAGCAGATTAACAGAGTTGTGGCAGTGAGGCCCCATCCAGGCACTTGGCCTCAGCATATTTACTTCATCTGAACACTTTGTAGGTGTTAGGCATCACTTGTTGTGACTGTTATTTATGATATGTCAACTTGACTTGAGTAGGAACCTTCAAGAGGGTGTGTAACAAGCTCTGGGTGTGTCTGTGGGTGGAAACTGAGGGGAGATCTGCCCTGGATGTGGGTGGCATCAACCAATGGAGTCATAGTTTGGTTGGAATAAAAAGGAAGAGATGAAGGAGCATGCCCTTTTATGAGAGAACCTCCACTTCTTGTCTTTGCATTTTCATCTCCAGTTCCTTCAGCCCTCTGGAGAAGACACTCTGGCCTTCCTACACGGACACTTTGGGTTTCCAATGGAGACGCTGACATGGACTCACAGTGGTGGCCTATACCAGAGAGCGTAACTGCTGCTGGAGCCTGTACCTCACCAGAGTGCAGGGTGCCATTGTGGATTCTTCCCCTTTACCTATCTGTCTGTCTGTCTGTCTATCATCTCTCTCTCTCTCTCTCTCTCTCTATCTATCTATCTCTCTCTCTCTCTCTCTCTCTCTCTATCTATCTATCTATCTATCTATCATCATATCTATCTATCTATCTATCTATCTATCTATCTATCTATCTATCTATCTATCTATCTATCTATCTATCTATCTATCTATCTATCTATCATCTTCCCCTTCTGATCTTGCAGCCATTGGAACTCTTTCCCTTCTGCTCCCATAGGCCTGTGATGTAATCAGACATATATTTCATGTTGATTCTGTTCCACTAGTGAACCCTAAGATACACACTTGCCATTTGTGTTTGGACACACTCTGGGAGTCCCTAGTTCTCTTTTTCCTGGCCTGCTCAGCTCTCCTTCAGGTCCATCCTTCCCAGGATGCCCTGTCCAGCCCCTGTGGTCTCCCCAGCTTCTGGAGTGCTAGACCTCAGCTTCAGTCTCCATGGGTCCTGACACTCAGTGTGGCAGCTAACAGAAGCTGATGAGGGGGTTGGGTCCTAAGGGTTGCACACACCTCATCCCAGGAGCCGCATCACCCCCAGACCTGGGCTCCAGGGCCCTCTACCTGCACATGGCTTCTCTTCTTCCTGGATAAGGCCCTTGGGAGGGGCTGCCCTGTATCCTCACTTTGATCCATGAGACATAATCTGTGTGTCTAGAACTGATGACAGACTTGGAGGCTGGAGACGGCCAGTCTGGAGCGGTATGAGTCTCATCCTTTCTCAAGAGTGACTGTGCTTCAACTTGTGCTCCACTGGTGTCACTAAGCCCAGAAGAGCCTTCAGATTTCTCAGAGCACACGCCTGGCCAGCTGACCCTTCCCTATTTCCTACCATGGGGTTTACCCTGGGAAGTCCTCTTTGATTTGTCTCTGCACCACCTGGAACTGGGTCTGAGTTCCAGTGCTGCCTCTACTGGCTCTTCGCAGGGTCTGTGTCAGAGCTGGGAGTATGAATGCCAGGAGGGAGTGGCAGGGATGCCAGGTGCTCTGCTTCTGGGTGGCAGCTCTGTGAGGCCTGGGGCTGCCTCCAGGCCTGTTGTGACAGGAGCAGATGGGAGCACAAGCAGTCCAAACCCAGAGTGAGTGAGCGATAGGCTGTTGGATCCAGAGAAATCATTCCTCCACCAGTGCCCTGGATGGCCTGAGCCCACACAATGGTGCCGGATGGCTGCTGGGCCAGCCTGGCTCAGGTGGGCACTCTCCTTCCTGTGTAGCATTGAGTCCAGGCCAATTCTGAGGTCTGTGGCTAGTAGATTCTGGGGACCTCCTCAAATCTCAGGGGCAGGGAGCATATCCCCTGCCCATACCACTTCTTTTCCAATGTGCCCAGCCCTGGTGGTGCCACAGCATACTCCCAATCTTTCTCCATCCTTGCCAGGCTATTGGGCTAGGACTTCCTGGGACTGGCTGTGGTGCTAGAGTAAAGGCTGCAGTGGCACAGGAGGGCTTGGTTGGGAGGTGGTGTGCTCCATTCAGGCTGGGAACCTGGCACCCTCCTTCTCCTCACTCCTGTGAGATGTACCATGTGTGAGACAGCAAGTGTGTGTGTGTGTGTGTGTGTGTGAATCTATATGTGTGTGTATGTGTGTGTGTGTGCGCGCGCACACTGGGGGCTGGCTGCTGGCTCAGTGTTATTGCAGTTGTGTCTGCTGGGCAGAGCCTGGGATAGGAACAGGCACCCAAGGGTGGGTGGCAGAGGAGGCCCTCGAGCCTGGGTTCTGTCTTGGGGCTGGACAAGAGATTCAGTGTCTGCACCTGCGCAGAGGGCCTTGGCGGTGGGGACAGGAGTTGAGAGCTACCTGTTGACAAAACTCACCCTGGGGAGGCCTGGCAAGGGGCCACGTAGCTATGTGGTGGGTATGGTGGGGACCTGATTGGAGCAGCAGTCAGAGCCTTGGAGAGCCCAGGAGATGGGGTACTCAGAAGGTGAGGTGCTTTGTATGGCACTGCAGTGGTTCAGAGGAGGGTCAAGGCCATTTCTGGTGTGTGGCAAGGAGCACAGTGTGGCCAGGGACACAATGGTGACCCCTTCAGCACCAGAGAAATAGCTGGCCTCCGATTCTCCAGTAGAGCTGCCCTCCACCATCCCTCCAGTGACTCTCAGCTTCAGTTGGGCCCCTGAGAACTCCTGGGCTCCCAGCTCACACGAAGGGTCAGGCAGGAACAGGGAAAGACCCCGAGCTCACTGGGTCCCTGCAGCCCAGCAGGAGCAGTCAGGGTAAGTTTATGTCCTGGGGCCTCAGGGATGACAGCTGTTTAAGGATGAGGTGGAGAGGAAACAGGCCCTCTCACGAGACCACGTGAGATGCTAGGCAGCCTGTGGAACCGCTGTCCTGGTGATCCACCCTTCCTTGTGGGTCACCCTGGCTACCTGGAGATTTTGGATCTATGTCGACCAGAGCCTAACCCCGGAGGCTCACTCCCCAGCTCCCTGGGTGACAAGAGGATGTGAAGGATAAAGGTTCAGCATCCAAGTGTCCTGGCTGGGTGTTTTGATCCCACAAGGCTGCCTGAGACTCCCTGAGGTACCCACCCACAGGGCAGTCCTGGGAAGCACAACAGATGCACTGAGTGGGCCATGTGGTTGCACCAAGGCTGGCATGGACAGGCCCTGCAGCCAGTGCAGACTTTGTCAAGACAAAGGCACAGAGGCCTGCTCCCACGACAGTGTCCCCACAGGTGGCAGGAGTATGGCACGGCTGCACGCAGGGCCCTTCCCTCGGTGCTGGCTTCCTTTCCCAGAGAGGCAGTGAGACAGCAGGGAAGAATCTGCCCTTTGCCCCGACACCAGATACGACTTGGAAGCCAGCTGGACATTCCTGCTCCAAAAGGGACCAGAGCCCGATGCGGAGAGCCTGAGCGCCCTGCTCCACCCGCCTTCCACCCAGCGTGCTCTTCCCTGTGATGTCCTGTCCCAAGACAGGGCCTCTGACCTTGCAGAAGCCCTCGGCTGACCCCGTGCCCACCCTGGGCCCATGTCTGTTTATAAATAGGCCCATTTCTCATCTTCTCCGCCTGAAGCTCCACACCCGAGTGCAGATGCACCCCAGGATCCGTTTCCAGCCAAGGGCACAGCAACCAGTGCTGTGGGCCTGAGCAGTGAGCTCAGAGGTTCTCCTGCAAATAGCAGCATGGGCTCCAGTCAGCAGTCCTGGTCTGCTTGTGTGTTGGGCCCTTTCCTGTGGCCACTGTAACAAGTTACCATTCCCTGTGTGGCCCAAGACATGGAGCTTCACTCTCTTGCAATTTGCTGGCCAGGAGTCCAAACCCTGGAGTGTGAGTAGGGACCCCCAGGCCCTTCCTCTTCTGATTGCCCTGTTTGCTCCCTGGCCTGCAGCTGTGCCCTTCTAATCTCTGCCTCCTTTCCTGTCCTCAAATGTCCCTCTGCTACCTGCTGTGTGAGGACACATGTCCCTGACCCACCAGAATGATCACTTCCTCTCAAGGGCACAGACCCTTTTTCCACATAGGTCACAGTTCTCAATTCTGGGGATTAGAGTGTGGACACAAGTTTTAAAGGACCACTGTTCAATTTCTGCAGCTTGTCACAAATGAAATTTACAGATGGCCATTGCTCTGTGGGTTGCACTATAGAGACCAAGAGAAAGGAAGCGTGACACAGACAGTGGGGTGAGGGATGCCTGTTGCTCTGCCATCTGAGATGCCCTGGGATAGCTAAGTGGTGCCCTCTCTGCAGGGAGCTCTTTGACGGTGACTAACACCAGCTAATCCGAAGGCTCGGGAACAAGCGGGTGTCACCCAGGCAGGGCAGTGGCTGGGCTTAGGGTCAGGTGGCCAGTCTGGGCCTGGATTAGTGGATCCCCAACAGATCTGTAGAACTGGGCACTGGGGCCAGCTCACCACACCACCTTGCCCTGGCTTCACGTGCCATGGCTGACTTGTTGCTTTGGTGCTCAGCCACCATGACACACATAAAGTCGGGTCAGCTGTCACCTGGTGTGTCCTACTCTTTGCTGAATGCAGGCAATCTGGGTGTCTCTTGGGGTGTCTGGCCCTGGAACTACACCACCCCAACATGCTCCCCTCTATCCTTGCTGCCTCCAAGACATCAGGTGGCTTCTTATGGGAAAGAGGAGAAGGTCAGAAGCCCATTGCTGCTGCAGCTATAGAGCTGGATGCCATCTCGGGGCCTGGGGTAGCGCCTGGAATATCATAGGTGCTTATGATGGCCTGGCACATAGTGGGCACTCATGACAGCCTGGCACACAGTAGGCACTCATGACATTCGGTCCTGTTGGGGACACCTTCATCTATTTACCCACATGGCCTGCAACAGGGCTCTGTTCCCTGGCCCAAGTCTTATCTTTGTCTTGACCCCTCCAGTGTCCTTGACCTTCTCCTTCTCACATTCCCAGTCATTCTCTGCCTGTGTGGATAGAGACTCTTCACCCTGCACTGGTTCTTCTTTCTTTGAAAGTGCCAATGAGTCCAACTCCTGCTGGGAAAAGAGCCCATAGACTCATCAGTGTTGATCTCCCAAACCACATGTCCTGACCGGTGAGCTCTGAGTGTTATTTCTTCCTCATCCTCAGGCTTCCAGCCTTTAGGCAGTGCTCCTGCCCAGAACTCCAGCTTTGCCCTAACCATGCTGTGATCTTGCAGTGGCCCACGAACTGCCCTCGGCTCTGGGACTTGTCGTTGACACAGGGTCCCAACCGTGACTCTGGTTGTGCTTGGCCCAGGCCCAGGGGGAACCTCCTGGGTGACTTAACTCAAGTAGTCTCACCTTTCGAGCTTTGCTCCCCTTAGCTGTGGGCCCCTGGCTTTTCAGGTTGCCATGCTTAATCCGCGCTGAGCACTGAGGATGGGCAGTGAGAGCTGGTCTGTGTGAGCTGGTCTTTGCCACCTGGCAGAGCAAATCACTATGATGCCTGGGAGGACAGAGAAAAGTGCAAGGAGTTACAACTCCTCTCATGCTGCTCCAGGACGAACAGGGCTTCTGGGACTTAGTGCCTGTGGGTTCCCAGAGCAAAATAAAGTCTAAATGAAGGGATGAGAAGATGGATGGAAGGCTGGACAAGGTAGATAAATGGATGGGTGGATGGATGGATGGATGGGTGGGTGGATGATGGGTTAGATGGATGAATAGACAGATGGGTGGATAGATGAACAGGTGGATGGGTGGGTGGGTGATGAATGGATAAACAGGTAAGATGAATGAATGAATGGATGGAAGTGTGAATGAACAGACAAATGAATCAGCATACAGATAAACAGAAAACACTGTGGTCACTTGTGCACTTGGACTTTACCCTCTGTGGTTCGAGCAGTCATACAAAGCCACATGTCCTTGGCCTCTTTGTCTGTGGTGTATAGCTGGTCTCCGTTGACCTTTTGTTAGGCATCTTACCTTGGGTGGCTCCTTCAGAGACCAAGACAAAGAGTGGGTGCAGACAGTGTACTGGGAGGAGCCCCAGGTTTGCAGAGAGTGAGGTGGGGGTGCACAGGAGGAATTGAGAGACAGCTCAAGGGTAGGTAGCAGTTACTCATACCTAAGTGGGAGCTTGGTACTAGTCCAGCTCAAATCCTTTGAAGATCTTCTTAAAATACCTTTCAGAGTGGTCTGCTGGAACTCCCCTCCTCCAAGCACCCTGTACCCAGGGACCATACCAGTGTGAGCACTCAGTGAAGCAGCACAGGTGTAGCCATATGTCATGGGCTCCAGGAAGTAGGAGGCACGGGTGGAATCTCTGAAGCCTGAGGTTTATCATAGGTTGAGTCTACAGTACCAGAGCGAAGGGTAGGGGCAAGCAGATTGGCAGTGGTGCTTAGAAGGTGCCTGACAGCATAGAACAAGAGTGTCCCAGGAGACAGAAGCATGGATACCAACCTCCACATTCCTTCTAAACAGGGCCTTCTGGGAGTTACCACTGTCATGGGACTAGTTAGCTTTGACATAATCCAAATCCTTCCTAAACTTTGGATCCGATCATCATGTGCACAGGGATTGTATGAAGATAAATTTCTATCCCTCTGGAGTAGAGTCCCAAGGAGGACAATTATTGGACCATGTGATACTTGCTTGTCCAGCTTTTAAAGAAATGCCTCATTGTTTCCCAGAGCAATCATACTATTTTATACCTCTGCTAACAATATATGTGGTCTTCAGCCCTTGGATTCACTTTGTAAAGATTGTTTTATTTTGGCCATTCTGATAGGTGTGTGGTGACAGCTCATAGCAATAAGAATGTCCATTTCCACCAGGATTACTGAAAGCACTTACATTTTTGTGCATTTATTTGCTCTCTGTATAGTTTTTTTGGTAAAATATCTGGCCATATTTTTGTACATTCTCGACTGGCTTATTTGCCTCACCAACCCTGAGTTTCTGAAAGCTCTTTACATATTGTTGCAAATATTTTCTTCTGGCCTTTTCATCCTCTTGTCAGAGAAATATTTTTTTTGGTTCACTATAAGATTTGTTTTTCATTATTCAGTAAACTTTATTGGTACATTATATACACAGCTCACAATCACACAAAACATTGGGGAATTTGTACCAATATGTGACACAGGTCAATTCTCATTTTACCCACATCCCTGCCCAGCCACCCCCTCCCCACCCCCTGTATACATACTCTTTTATTTTTTTCCAAATCATATTTATTCCTTCCCCTCATTATGCTCCCACACCAAATTCCTTTTGGATATTACAAAAGCTATCATACATTCTAGAGCTCCTTTACCTCTACAGGTACTTATATCAAAGAAAAGATCCGGTATTTGCATATCTGTGTTCTATTTATTTCACTTATTAGTGTGTCCTCCAGATGTATCCATTTGCACATAAATGAATCAATCTTGTCATTCTTTATGGTAGAATAATACTCCATTAAAAAAGTCTTCTTTATCCAGTCTCCAGTTGGTGGACATTTGGGTTGCTTCCAAGATTGGGCGATCACAAACTGAGCTGCCATGAACAAGGGTGTACATCTGTCTTTCCAGTGTGATTTTTAAAATTCCTTTGGGTATATTCCTAGCAGGGAGATAGCAGGGTCAAATGGGACCTCTAGTCCTAGTTTTCTTAGGAATCTCCACACAGATCTCCACAATGGTTGCACAAGTCTACAATCCCACCAGTAGTGGAGAAGGGTTCCTTTCTCCCCACAGCCTCGCCAGCATTTATCATTGGTAGATTTTGTAATAGCAGTCATTCTCTGTGGAGTGAGATGGAATCTCAGTGTTGTTTTCATCTGCATCTCTTGAATGACCAGTGATGTTGAACATTTCTTCATATGCTTCTTGGCTGCTTTGACTTCTACCTCTGAGAAGTGTCTGTTCATTTCAGATGTCCATTTTTGAATTGGGTCTTTAAATTTGGGGAGACTGATTTGTTTAAGTTCCTTGTATATTGTAGATAATAGCCCTTTGACAAACAGCTAGTAAAGACTTTTTCACATGTTGTTGGTTGTCTTTTAGTGGTGCCAGTGATTTCTTTTGTTGTGCAAAAGCTTTTTAGTAGGATGAGATCCCATTTGTAGATTCTTTCTGCTAGTACTTGTGCTATAGAGGTTTTATTCACGAAGTCTCTGCCTAAGCCAATGTCTCCAAGAGTTTTACCTAACCTGTTTTCTAGCAGGTTTATTGTTTCTGTTTTAATGTTTAAAGTCACGAATCCATTGTGAATTTAGTTTTGTGCATGGTGAAAGAGTTAGACCTAGCTTTAGTTTTTGGCAGGTTAAAGCCCAGTTTTTCCAGCACCATTTGTTAAAGAGGCTGTCTTTCCTCCATTGGGGATGTTTGACTCCTTTGTCAAAGATAAGGTGGCTTTGTGTATCTGGGCTTGTGTCTGGATCTTCTAATCTATTCCCCTGGTCCTTGAGTCTGTTACTTTGCCAGTACCATACAGTTTTTATCACAGTGGCTTTATAGTGGAGTTTTAAGTTCGGGATTGTAATACCCCCTTGCTATGTTGTGGTTGCTTAGAATTGTTTTTGCTATTCTAGGTCTCTTGTGGTTCCAGATGAATTTTTGGATTATTTTCTCTAGCTCTGTGAAGTATAGTGTTTGGATTTCAATTGGAATTGCATTGAATCTGTATAGTAGTTATGGAAGCATAGCCATTTTGACAACGTTGGTTCTCTCTAACCAGGAACAAGGGATGTCTTTCCACTTTCTGATACCCTTTTCTATCTCATTTTTCAGAGTCCTATAGTTTTCAGAGTAGAGGTCTTTCACCTCCTTTGTTAGATTGACTCCTAGATATTTTGTTTTTCTGGGTGCTATTGTGAAAGGGATTGACTCCCCAATTTCTCTTTCAGGGAGTCTGTTGTTTGTGTAGACAAAGGCTGTTGATTTTTGAGCATTGACCTTGTATCCAGCAACCCTACTAAATTTGCTAAGTCTAGTAGTCTTTTGGTTGAGTTTTTAGGACCCTCTAGATAGAGTATCATATCATCTGCAAATAATGAAAGTTGAACTTCTTCCTTTCCTATCTTTACTCCTTTTATACCTTTGTCTTGCCTGATTGCTATGGCTAATGTTTCCAGCACTATATTGAATAAGAGTGGTGACAGCATGCATCCTTGTCTTGTTCCTGATCTTAGTGTAAGAGGTTCCAGATTTTTCCATTAAGTATGATGCTGGCTGTTGGTTTCTCATAAACAGCTTGTATCAGATTGAGAAAAAGTCCATCTATTCCGATTCTCTGTAGGGTTTTGATCATGAATGGGTGTTGGATTTTGTCAAATGCTTTTTCTGCGTCCACTGAGATGATCATATGGTTTTTGTTAATATAGTTAATACAGTCTGTTTATATAGTGTATTACATTGATTGATTTATGTATGTTGAACAGCCTTGCATCCCTGGGATTAATCCACCTTGATTGGGGTGTATGATTTTCTTGATAACTCTCTGTATTCTGTTTGCCTGTATTTTACTGAGGATTTTTGCATCAGGGTTCATTAGAGAGATTGGCCTATAGTTTTCTTTTTTGGTGGGATTTTTCTCTGCCTTTGTAATCAAGGTGATGATTGCTTCAAGGAATGATTTGGGGAGTACTGCTTCCCTTTCAATTTCATTAAAAAGACTGAGGAGTACTGGCATTAAATCTTCTTTAAAAGTTTTATAGAATTCAGCAGTGAAGCCATCAGGACCAGGGCTTTTCTTTGTTGGTAGGTTTTTTATTACATTTTCAATTTCACAGATTGATATTGTGTTGTTTAACATTATTATATCCTCTTCATTCAGCTTTGGAAGTTCATGTGTGTCTAGGAATCTATCCATTTCTTCTAGATTTTCCATCTTTTAGGAGTACAAATTTGCAAAGTACATGTTTATTATCCTTTGGACTTCCTCTGGGTCTGTGCTGATTTCCCCATTTTCATTCCTTATAGCATGGATTTGAGCCTTTTCTTCCTTTGTTTGATAAGGTTGGCTAAGGGTCTGTTGATTTTATTTATCCTTTCAAAGAACTAACTCTTTGATTCATTGATTCTTTGTATTGTTCTCTTTGTTTTCATTGCATTAATTTCTGCTCTGATCCTTATAATTTCCTCTCTAGTATGTGCTTTGGGTTTGTCTTGTTCCTCTTTTTCTAATTGTCTGAGGTTCATCATTAGATTGTTTATTTCAGATTGTTCTATTTTCCGAGTGTAGGCATTCACTGCTATGAATTTCCCTCATAGAACTGCTTTCATTGTGTCCCATAAGTTCCTGTATCTTGTACTGGGATTGTCATTTAGTTGTAGAAACTGTTTAATTTCTTCTTTAATTTCTTTTGTGGCCCATTGGTTGGTCAACAGAGTGTTTTTCAGTTTCCATGTGTTTGTGAGGATCTTGGAATTTCTTTTGCTATTCAGCTCCAGTTTCAAGGCACTATAGTCTGATAGTATGCAGGGGATAATTTCAATTCCTTTGCATTTACTTAAGCCTGTTCTATGAACTAGAATGTGATCTATTTTGGAGAATAATCCATGAGCAGCTGAGAAGAAGGTATACTCTGGTTTTGTAGGGTGAAATATCTGTAGGCATCTAATAAGTCCATTTGCTCAAAAGTTTGATTTAGCTCAAGTATTTCCTTATTGATTCTTTGTCCAGTTGGTCTGTCAATTTGTGATAGTGGAGTATTAAAGTCCCCTACTACTATTGTATTCGTGGTTATCTGGCTTTTCATGTCCACTAATGTTTGTTTCATGTAGTTGGGTGCATTCGAGTTTGGTGCATAAATATTTATGATTGTTATTTCTTTCTCTTGGATCGTTCCCTGTATGAGAATATAGTGACCTTTTTTTAAAAAAAATCTCTTTTAATCAGTTTGGGTTTGAAATCTATTTTATCTGCAAACAAGATAGCCACTCCTGCTGTTTCCTGTGGCGTGGAGGATTGTTTTCCAACCCTTTATTTTCAATCTATGGGTTTCCTTCTGAATTAGGTGTGTTTCCTGTATGCAGCACATTATAGGATCTTGCTTCTTGATCCAGTCTGCTAGTCTGTGTTTTTTTTTTTTTTTTTTTTTTTTTTT
>PVIC010013479.1:0-38027 GCA_004025085.1 Thryonomys swinderianus
GAAAGGACCTGAGTTCAATCCCCGGTTACCACATATAATGCTGGGCGTGGTGGCTCACGCCTGTAATCCCAGCACTCGGGAGGCAGAGACGGGAGGATTGCTGAGTTCGCGGCGGCTTGCCTGGGCACCATAGTGAGCTCAGGGCCAGCCTGAACTACAAAGCGAGACCCTGTCTCCAAAAAGCAAAAAAAAAAAAAAATAGATAAATGCTTTTTGTTCAGCTAAAAAAACTTTTAATAGAAAATAAGATTTTCTTTTTTCTAAGTATTAGTATTGATTGATATTTGAATATAAATGATACAAGTATTGACAGGTGTAATAATGGGATTTCTAAACAAGAAGAAAAACTAAAGGCATTAAAGTTATTTATCTTCTAAATAAAATGCTTTCAAAAGTTTTATACAAGGAAATAGAAATTTTAAAAAAGAAGTAATAAACTGAAATTATCTACATGTATACTAAGTGCAAAGGCAACATATACAGAGGTAAATTTCAAAAGTCACTCTTTATTCTGCACACTTATCTAATTAAACACTTAAGAACATAAAAGTCATTTATCAAATATATAACTAACCTGAGACCGCAGGTGCCAACTCTCTTGCAGTACAGTTAGGAAGGTGGATAATAGCAGATGCAGCTTCATAAATAACCATTTCGTGTTTATTTCGCAAGCAGCTTTCAATGAAATCAAAGAGAGGACTTTCATGGCTGCCAATAGATACATGTATGTGATTATTTAGATATCAAAAGACAATATGCACAGTAGTAAAAAGCACAAAGATGCACTTTTGGAATAATAAAGGACTAATGAATTTTCACTGTTTTAAAAAGCAATGACAGAGCCTGAGATTTAGCTCAGTGGTTCTAGTGTATGCCTCACAAGCACAAAATCCTGAGTTCCACTGGTAACCACATACAACAGTGCTGCGCATGGTGACTCATGCCCACCAGCAATCAGTACCACATGCCACAGTGCAGGGCATGGTGGCTCACGCCTGTCATCCCAGCACGCAGGAGGCAGAGACAGGAGGATTGCTGAGTTCAAGGCTTGCCTGGGCTACATAGTGAGCTCAGGGCCAGCTAGAACTACAAAGCAAGACCCTGTCTCAAAAAAAAAAAAAAAGCAGTGACAAAAAATTGTCAAAACCAAATTTTCACAAATGTGGATATTAACGAAATTTGCAACAATCCCATGAGCATTTATTCATGAGAAAAGCTTCTTGATAAAATGGTGAATTTTGTACTCTTTAACTTGCCCTACTCCCAATTTCCTTTCCCTTTTTCCCAGTTTCACTGTAGCATTTAAAACCAGCAGTGTGCAAAGTTAGCTTAACAACAGAAAGCCAATTCAGGTTACACATCACATTAATAAGATAAATGATGAAAATGACACAGTCATGTTTTTGACAAAAAATTATAAGACATACGAAGTATGTACAATAGTAAAATATGGCTCGTACACAGAAGAAAAAGTCTACTCAAATTATACCTAAAAGGAAATAAACAAAGAAATTATACCTGGGGAAGAATTACACCTGTTTGTTACACTTACTAGGCAAAAAATTTACATCAGCTGATACACAAATATGTTCAAAGAACTAAAGCACAGAGGGCTGAGGATTTAGCTCAGTGGTTCCAGCATCTGCCCAGCAAGTGCAAGGTCCTGAGTACAATCCCCAGTAACAATATACCCACAATGCCAGGTATGGTGATTCACATCTGTAAACCCAGAACTCAGTACCACATACCACAATGCCAAATGTGGTGACTCACCCCTGTAATCCCAGGACTTGGGAGGCAGACGCAGGAGGATTGCTGTGAGTTCAAGACTTGCCTGGGCTACCTAGGGCCAGCCTGAACTACAAAGTGAGACCATGTCTCAAAAAAAAAAAAAAAAAAGAACTAAAACACATCTTGTCTAAGGATTTAAAAGGAAGTAAATGGATGTAGTGGCACACATCTGTCATCTTAGCACTCTAGGAAGCTGAGGCAGGAGGATCATAAATCAAGCCCAGCCTGCACAATTTGGCAACATAGCAGGAAAATTCTCAAAAAACAACAAATAAAGGACAAAGAGGGCAGGCTGGGAGCATAGTTCAGTAAGGTCCTGGGTCTCTAATACTGGAAAAAAAATTAAAAGGGAAGTATAACAATGTCTCATCAAAGACAGACTCAATAATGATATGAATGATTTTTTTTATTTTATTTTACTTTTGAGACAGGGTCTCACTTTGTAGTTCAGGCTGGCCCTGAGCTCACTATGTAGCCCAGGCAAGCCTCGAACTCAGCAATCCTCCTGTCTCTGCCTCCAGAGTGCTGGGATTACAGGCATGAGCCACCATGCTTGGCACTGTGGTATGTAGTATTGATTGCCGGTGGGCCTGAGTCACCACGTCCAACATTGTATGTGGTTACCAGGATCGAGCTCAAGACCTTGCACTTGTGAGGCAGGCGCCGGAACCACTGGGCTAAATCTCCAGCCCTATGAATGATTATTGTTAAGAAACCCAATAAAAATTTCAGATTTGGAAAGTACAACGACAAGGAGATTCAATAGCAAGATTTGCATTGGCAGATGACAGAAGCAGTAAACTTGAAAATAAATCAGCCACAAAAAAAAAAGAAACATCAACAGAGATTTGAAGACCTATGCAACATACAAAGGGAGGGGGCAACTTTGTGTAATAGAAGTCCTATAGGGAAAGGATAGAGACAAAGTGCGAAAGGAACACTTCCTGAAATATTGCCTGAAAAACTCCCACACATTAAACAAACCATTAACTACCCACTCAAGAGACAATTCTCAAGTACAATACACATAAACAGATCCACACATACATATACCGTGTTTAAACTGATGAATACATTAAGAGAAAAATCTGCCCTGTTCCAAGATAAAAACAACACATAACTCTGTATGTGAAAAATCAATACAATTGGGATGGGGATTTAGCTCAAGTGGTACTGAGCCAACCTTGTGACACATAAGGGCCTGAGTTCAATCTCCGGTACTGCAAAAAAAAAAAAAAGTCAATACACTCAATGACTGACTTCACACCTGAAACAACAGAAGATAAATAATAAAATGCCTTATCTAAGATGGTGAAATAAAAAGCTTTTTATGTTTGCTTTTGCAACTGGAACTGAGCCAGAGCCTTGCAATTGCTAGACAAACATTTTAGTGCTGAGATACATCTCTAGGTTTTCTCTCTTCCTTCTCTTTTCTTCCCCCCTTCCTCCCTCCCTCCCTCCCTTCCTTCCTTTCAGCAGGGGGTAGAGTCTCAATAAATTGTAGTTTGTGACTGAATTTGCAATCTTCCTGCCACATTCTTCAGAATAGATGGGATTACAAGCAGGCACTAAAAGGCCTGATGAGACTAGATTTCTGTATTTGACAAAACTGTCCTTCAAATGAAGGCTAACAAAAACATCTCCAGATAAGCAAAGAGTGACAGAATTTGTTATTAAGAGATTGGCTAGAAGGACATTTTAGACTAAAAGGTTGACTCCAGTGACACAAATAACCAGAGAGCACCCTATAAATATGTAAACTGATAAAAGATGCTAGATTCTTTGTCATGTTTTTCCTTAAGTACTTTTAAGTAATTAAAATTGTATAACTCAATCATTATAGCATTATTATAATTATAAACATAACATTATAATTATAATTATACCATTACTAATGGAGTCACCCAAACAAAATAACACATGATAATAACAGCAAACAGAAGGGAGAAGAAAATATACTGGAACAAAGAGGTTCAATTTTTTTTTTTTTTTTGAGACAGGGTCTTGGTTTATTTCAGCCTGGCCCTGAGCTCACTGGGTAGCCCAGGCAAGCCTAGAACTCAGCAATCCTCCTGCCTCTGCCTTCCGAGTGCTGGGATTACAGGCATGAGCCACCATGCCCAACAAAGGTTCAGTATTTTAATGGAATTAAGTTAGGGTAATTGTGAAATAAACTGGTAAATTAAAACCCTATAGCAAAAGTAAATTTAAAATATTGATAAATTTAAATGACATATTAAAAACATCTAGCTAACTCAAGCAATTGAAGAGAAGAGGAACAACAAAAATGACAAGATTTACAGAGAAAAAAATAGTAAAATGGCAAGTCTAATAATCAATAATTATATTTTAATGTCTTAAACATGCCAACCAAAAGACACATTGTCAGATAATTAAGAAAAAGTAAGATCTAAGTGTCTGCAGGGTTCTCTTGAGATTCAAAGTCAGAAGAAGGATGAAAATAAAAAGTATGTCATTAACCATAAAGATCCATATTAATATCAGACAACAGAAAGTAAAATTCTATGAGAGACATTTCATGATGACAAAGGGAATATATAAGAAAGACAAAAATGATAAACATGACACACAACAACAAAACCTCAAAATATATGAAAAATAGACAAAAAAGATTACTTAGTAAAATAAGTGGAAAGGGGGAAGTAGAGGGGAAAGCAATGTAAAAGAATTAAGTTGTTATATACATATAACAGCTCTTCATGATGAATGCATTATGTGCTACAAACGTGCTAATAAAAGAAAAAAGGAAAACATTGGAATTATCCATAACTACCCAATAATTGATAAAATGACAGGCAATCATCAAGGATAGAGACTTGAACAACACAACCAACTCAATCAAACTGATTATATAATACTTTCAATCTAATAACTATAAAATACACATCCTTTTCAAATACATAAGATGATTTCTAAGGATTCATGAACCACCAGATCATTAAAACACCTCAGTATTGCCGGGCATGGTGGCTCATGCCTGTAATCCCACCACTTGGGAGGCAGAGACAGGATTGCTGAGTTCGAAGCTTGCTTGGGCTACATAGTGAGCTCAGACCCAGCCTTGCTACAAAGCAAGACCGTCTCAAAAAAAAAAAAACTCTCAGTATTTAAAAGGAAAATAATCATATAAAGCATACAGTCAAACTACATATGAATAAGGTTATAAGTCACCAACATAAAAGAAATAAGGGAAATTCTCAAATATTTAGAAATTAAACAACACCTAACCTCTATATAACCCATGGATCATGAACAAGTTAAATGAGAAATGAAAAAATATGAATAAAAATGAAAACATAATGTCAAAATTTATGGTCTTTAAAACAATGGTAGGAAGAAAGTGTATAATATTAAAAACATACAGCAGGGAATAAAAAGGTCTAAATAACCTAAACTTCCACAAATTAAGAAATTAAGACAACACCAAGTATGGTGATGCATGTATATATTTCTAGCTACAGGGAGGCCAAGACAGAAGGATTCCAAGTTGAAGCCTACCTCGGAGAATTGAGCAAGACCTTGTTTCAAAATCAAGAAGTCTGGGGTTGTAGCTCAGTGGTAGAATACTTTTCTAGCACATATGAGTCCCTTCCATTGTATCACTAGCACTTAAAAAAAAAGGAGGAATGGCTGGGCGTGGTGGCTCACACCTGTAATCCCAGCACTTGGGAGGCAGAGACAGGAGGATTGCTGAGTTTGAGGCTTCCCTGGGCTACACAGTGAGCTCAGGGCCAGCCTGAAATACAAAGCGAGACCCAGTCTAAAAAAAAAAAAAAGGAGGAATGGGCTGGAGATTTAGCTCAGTGGTTCCAGCACCTGCCCTCATAAGTGCAAGGTCTTGAGTTCAATCCCAGTAACCACATACAATGCTGGGTGTGGTGGCTCACCCCTGTAATCCCAGCACTCAGGAGGCAGAGGTAGGAGAACTGCTGAGTTCGAGGCTTGCCTGGGCTACACGGTGAGCTCAGGGCCAGCCTGAACTACAAAGCAAGACCCTGTCTCAAAAACAAACAAACAAAGCTAGATTGATAGGTAAACAGATTAACAGAAATTTAATGAAACACAAAATTTTTTTTTTATTTTTGTTATTGGGGATTAAACCCTTCACACTGAGTTACATTTTGAATCTTTTTTTTAAACTTCCACTTCAAAATTGTCTTCTGCTAGGTGGCAAAGTTGCTCAAACTTGCAATTGTCATGCCTTAGCTTCTTAGACTGCACATGTACTATGCCTGGCTCACAAAGCAGGTTCCTGGAAAAATATACTAAACTGTCTTTAGCCAGGCTCACCAAAGAGGAAAAAGAAATTATCCAAGTTAGAAATTAAAGAAGAGACATCACTACTGTCATAAAGTAAAAAGATTACAAGAAAATATGACCAACTATTTGCCAACATATCAGTTAACTTCAATGAAATAAATCTCTGAGAATACCAAACTACTAAAATAGATTTAAAAATTGCCTAAATAATTCCTGCTCAGTCACTTAAAACCATCCCTTAAAGTAAATCACAGTTCTAAATGACTTCACATCATTTTAATGCTAAGAAATATTTAAGTAATACTAAGCTTTCACAAACTCTTATAGAAAAAAGAAATATATCAATTAATTATATGCCAGACTAACTACAATTCTTTTTTTTTTTTTTTTCCCCGAGACAGGGTCTCACTTTGTAGTTCAAGCTGGCTCTGAGCTCACTATGTAGTCCAGGCAAGCCTCAAACTCAACAATCCTCCTGTCTCTGCCTCCCGAGTGCTGGGATTACAGGCGTGCGCCACCATGCCCGGCACTGTGGTATGTGGTATTGATGGCTGGTGGGCGTGAGTCTCCACACCCAGCATTGTATGTGGTTACCAGGGATCGAACTCAGGAACTTGCGCTTGTGAGGCAGGCACCGGAACCACTGAGCTAACCCTCCAGCCCCTAACTACAATTCTTAAGACAGTATTCTTCTTAACAAACACAAACATCTACTAAAATATCAGCACACTGAATCCTGTAATATAAAAAAAATTATGCCTCACAATTAAGTAGTATCAATCACAGAAATGTAAAAGTAATTTAAAGTTGAAATATAAATTCATGATATATCCCAAATTAATAATACAAAGGATGGAAACCACATAATCATCTTAATATAGGCAGAAAAAGCAAATGACATCTATCACTCATTATTAAAACAAAAAAATAACTTCTCCCAAACTAGTGATAGAGAATATATCAACCGGACAAAGACCATCTTCAGAAAACCCATAACTAATGATATCCTTAATGTTTTTCTTCTAAGATTAATGACAAGGCAAGGACATCTGCCTTTCATCATTTCTACTCAATACTGTAACTTGACCCAGTGTATCAGGGCAAAATATTTAAAGACATCCAATATAAAGAGAAAAACCCTCTCTTTGTTCACAGATCATATGATCTTGTACATACAACAGGCCAAGGAACACACACACACACACACATACACACTGATGGAACTAAAGGAGCATAACAATGTTATAGGATATGAGATCAACATACAAAAACCAACTTTGTTTTGCTGGGTGTGGTGGCTCACATCTGTAATCCCAGCACTTGGGAGGCAGAGACAGGAGGATTGCTGAGTTCGAGGCTTGCCTGGGCTACACAGTGAGCTCAGAGCCAGCCTGAACTACAAAGTGAGACCCTGTCTCAAAAAAGAAAATTAAATTTTAAAAAATTTTTTTAAAACCCAACTTTGTTTTTATATGGACAACAAAAAAGGAAAAATGAAATTAATAAAACAATTTCATTCACATCACAAAAAATACAAATGAAGTTAATAAAACAAGCATAAGCCTTTTATACCAAAAACTACCCAATTCATCTGAGAACGAGTACACTAAAGGTCTCTGTTCATGAACTAGAAGACTCTATCAAGACGGTGATTTTCCCACATGAACTTATTTTAAATAGATCTATTCATAACAGTTCTTGGCAAAATGCCAGCAGAGTTTTTGTTGGAGAAATTCAGAGTTGATCCTAAAAATTACAGGGATTTTCAAAGAATCTACAGTAGTCAAAACAACTTTCAAAAGTTTGCATTTTCCAATTTCAAACTTAATACATAAAGGCTCATAATCAAGATAGTGTTGTATTAGTATGAGAATAGATATTCATATCCACTGAACAGAACTGGGTGCTCCACTGTATTCATGGTCAAAAAACATGCCAAGACAATTCAAAGCAGAAATGATGGTTTTTACTAAGTGGTGCTGGGAAAACTGCATATATACATTTATTTTAAATTAACTTAGACATCCACAGCATCATACACAAAAATTAGGTCAACACAAACTATAGTCCTATGTGTAAAAGCTAAAACTATTAAAATTCTACAAGAAAACATTGATAAAGTCTTTCCAACCTTGAATTAGACAATTCTTAGGTATGACACCAAATACCTAAGAATCCCTCAAAAGAAATGTCCATAAAATAAACATCAAAATTTTAAACTTTTGCTGGGAGACGTGCAGTGAAGACTCAGGTATGGAGTACACCATTCCATTCCTGGCAAGGAGGACTAAGGCCTGCCGACCAGCCCCTCTCCAGCCTGGAGACGCACAGAGAGGACTCAGGTACAGACTACAGGCACCATCCCCACCTTGGAGGATTGAGACTGGCTGGCCAACCCAAACCCAGGCCGGAGCTGTGTTGTGAGAACCCAGGCCCGAAAGGAGCTGCAGCCATTTCGTGCTGGCCTCCACACTGGAGGTGTGCCAAGAGACAAGGCAAGATTTTTAAAAAAGGGAATCTATCTTCTATTTTTCCATCTACTCCTAATCCCTCTATTTACCTCTTGTCCCCACACCCTCTCCTATCTTCTGTCAGAACCAATATCCAGAAGTAAAACACTCTTAGGTGGCCCTATGTCTTCTCCTCTACTATTATAAGAAGGTGTGCAAAGTCGCCAGCAGTCTTACAGCATACAGTTGGTACTGTTTTAGATACACCCTTTTATCCTCTATTGCCTACTGGCATACAAGATGTTCTCAAGTCTAGGTGATCTTCATAAATCTGCTAAGCCAATTTCAATCTCCTCCTGTCTCCCTGCCTCCATGATTCCCCAGTGACCTTTTATTCCCAAAGGATTCTAGGGGTACATTTACGAACTACATGTTGTACCCAGACAGCTGATTAATTCTAAATTTTGGAACATGGACATAGAGGTAACTCATGAGTTCAAATTCTTCAGAATAGAAATTAACAAAACTTTTCATTTTATTTATTGTGTTTAATACTGATATTGGCAATGATTGTATTATGGTAACAAACATGATGTGATTGTTCTGTTCAAATACCTCCCATGATGTGTCAGAACTGACAACTCTCAAGGGTCATTACAGACTCAAGGAGGACAACACAGGAAGGTGCCACATCCAAAGGGCCCCAGATAATAGAAAGAGACCTACAACAAACACTGCGGAGTCATCAGGCAAGGAATTAAGCAAAGAGCATTAGTAACAACAAGAGTAGAAATGAGCAAATATACAAATATACAAAAAACCAGACACAAAGATTACCACCACAGGGAAATTCAGAGAGAAGGGAAATAGAGCAAACTGAAACTCAAACACCAGGACTCTTGGAGATGGTAACTAAAGCAGATCTAGTAAAATGGAAATCAGAACTCATCTCTGAGATCAAAACAGTGATACTGTCCACAGTGAAAGACATCATTAAAGAAGAGATCAGTGAGATGATAGAATCCAAGATAGCGGAAGCAATGAAAACTTTTAAACAGCTTCAAGCAGAGCTCCAGGTGATGAAGGAGAATGAAAGCTTGTGAACTAGGATGAATGAAGTGGAGAACCAAATCTCAGACCTAGAGGACAGAATAGTAACCAATGAGCAGGAAAGACATAATCTATGGAAAAGGGCAAGGAACCATGAGAAATCAAAGCAACAGCTTCTAGAAGACTCAAAGAAAAATAACAGAAAACTGATTGGAGTCACTAAGGAAGCAGGAGACAATGCAAAACACATTTTAAAAACCTGCGGTCAGAGAAAACAGCAGATAACTTCACAGGAAAAGAAATGGTCATGCAGATAAAACAGGCCTATAGGACTTCAAAATGCCATGACATAAAAATATCTACACCTAGACATATAATTATCGAAGTTCCAGATACACAACACAAGAATGAAATACTGAAAGCAGTGAGAGAAAGGAAGAAAATCACCTACAAAGGGAAGCCCATTAAGATCACAACAGACTTTTCAACACAACCACTCAATGCAAGGAGAGCGAAGAGGGAAGTATTTCAAGCATTGCAGGAAAATAACCTCCAACCTAGACTGTTGTATTGTGGAACACTATCTTTCAGAATAGATGGGGAAATAAGATACTTCCTTGATAAAGAACACCTGAAAAACTTCACAAATATGAAACCTGCACTCCAAAACATTCTAAAGAACATCTTGGGAAAAAATACAGAAAATTCCAAACCCATGAAACCCACAAGAGTGAATTCATTGGGGCAAACAAGAAACTAAATAGAAAAGGGGAAAAGCAAGGAAGAAAAGAACCAAGAACAGGGAAACATGGCACCTCTGAATATGTCCATATCAGTCATAACCATTGAAGTCAACGGACTTAATGGGCCAATTAAAAGGCACAGACTAGCAGACTGGATCAAGAAGCAAGATCCTGTGCCAGGAGTGGTGGCTCACGTCTGTAATCCCAGCACTCAAGAGGCAGAGACAGGAGGATTGCTGAGTTCGAGGCTTGCCTGGGCTACATAGTGAGCTCAGGGCCAGCCTGAACTACAAAGCAAGACTCTGTCTCAAAAAAAAAAAAAAAAAAAAAAAAAAAAAAAAAAAAAAAAAAAAAAAAAAAAAAAAAAAAAAAAAAAAAAAAAAAAAAAAAAAAAAAAAAAAAAAAAGAGAAGCAAGATCCTACAATCTGGTGCATACAGGAAACACACCCAATTCAGAAGGAACCCACAGATTGAAAATAAAGGGTTGGAAAACAATACTCTACGCCACAGGAAATGGCAAAAAAGCAGGAGTGGCTGTCTTGTTTGCAAATAAAATAGATTTCAAACCCAAATTAATTAAAAGAGATAAAGAAGGTCACTATATTTTCATACAAGGAACTATCCAAGAGAAAGAAATAACAATCATAAATATTTTTGCACCAAACTCTAATGCACCCAACTATATAAAACAAACATAACTGGGCATGAAAAGCCAGTTAACCACGAATAGTAGTAGGGGACTTTAATACTCCACTGTCAACTGGACAAAGAGTCAGTAAGGAAATACTTGAGCTAAATCAAACTTTTGAACAAATGGACTTATTAGATGCCTACAGAATTTTTCACTCTACAAAGCGAGAATATACCTTCTTCTCAGTTGCTCATGGATCATTCTCCAAAATAGGTCACATTATAGTCCATAGAACAGGTGTAAGTAAATGCAAAGGAATGGAAGTTTTCCCCTGCATGCTATCAGACCATAGTGCCTTGAAACTGGAGCAGAATAGCAAAAGAAATTCGAAGATCCTCACAAAAACATGGAAATTGAACAACACTCTGATGACCAGTAAATGGGCCACAAACGAAATTGAAGAAGAAAGTAAATGGTTTCTACAACTAAATGACAACCCCAGCACAACATACAGGAATTTATGGGACATAATGAAAAGAGTTCTATGAGGGAAATTCATAGCAGTACATGCCTACACTCAGAAAATAGAGCAAACTCATAAACAGCTAGTAAAGATTTTTTCCCATGTTGTTGGTTGTCTTTTAGCAGTGCCAGCGACTTCTTTTGCTGTGCAGAAGCTTTTCAGTAGGATGAGATCGCATTTGTTGATTCTTTCTGCTAGTTCTTCTGCTATAGAGGTTTTATTCATAATGTCTCTGCCTAAGCCAATGTCTCAAAGAGTTTTACCTAGCCTGTTTTCCAGCAGGCTTATTGTTTCTGTTTTAATGTTTAAGTCTCGTATCCATTGTGAGTTTAGTTTTGTGCATGGTGAAAGACATAGGTCTAACTATAGCTTTTGGCAGGCTAAAGCCCAGCTTTTCTAGCAACATTTGTTAAAGAGGCTGTCTTTCTTCCACTGGAGATGTTTGCCTCCTTTGTCCAAGATAAGGTGGCTTAGTGTATCCAGAGTTGTTTCTGGGTCTTCTAATCTATTCCACTGGTCCTCGGGTCTGTTACTTTGCCAGTACCATGCAGTTTTTATCACAGTGGCTTTATACTAGTTTTAAATTGGGGATTGTAATACCCCCTGCCATGTCATGGTTGCTTAGAATTGCTTTTGCTATTCTAGGTTTCTTGTGTTTCCAGATGAATTTTTGTATTATTTTCTCTAGTTCTGTGAAGTATACCGTTGGAATTTCAATGGGAATTGCACTGAATCTGTATAGTAGTTGTGGGAATATAGCCATTTTGATGATATTGGTTCTCCCTACTGAGGAACAAGAGATATCTTTCCACTTTCTGGTTTCCTTTTCTATCTCAGTTTACAGAGTCCTATAGTTTTCAGAGTAGAGATCTTTCACTTCCTTTGTTAGGTTGATTCCTAGATATTTCATTTTTCTGGGTGCTACTGTGAAAGGGACTGTACTGACTCCCCAATTTCTCTTTCAGTGAGTCTGTTGTTTGTGTATTCAAAGGCTGTTGATCTTTGAGCATTGACCCTGTATCCAGCAACACTACCAAATTTGGTAATTAAGTCTAGCACTCTTTTGGTTGAGTTTTTAGGATCCTCTAGATAGAGTGTCATATCATCAGCAAATAATGACAGTTTAACTTCTTCCTTTCCTATCTTTATTCCTTTTATATCTTTGTCTTGCCTGATTGCTATGGCTAATGTTTCCAGTACTATATTGAACAAGAGTGGTGACAGCAGGTATCCTTGTCTTGTTCCCAACCTTAGTGTAAAAAGTTTCATTTTTTGCCCATTGAGTATGATGCTGGCTGTTGGTTTCTCATAAATAGCTTGTATTAAATTGAGATAGTCCATCGATTCCAATTCTTTGTAGGGTTTTGATCATAAATGGGTATTGGATTTTGTCAAATGCTTTTTCTGCATCTAGTGAGATAATCATATGGTTTTTGTCATTGAGTCTGTTAATATAGTGTATTACATTGATTGATTTACTAGGTGTTTATCAGACAAAGGGCTATTATCTACAATATATAAAGAACTCTAACAGATCAGCCTCCCCAAGTTTAAAGACCCAATTCAAAAATGGGCATCTGAAATGAACAGACACTTCTCAAAAGCAGAAGTCAAAACAGCCAAGAAGCATATGAAGAAATGTTCAACATCACTGATCAATTGAGAGATGCAAATGATTTCATCTCACTCCACAAAGAACGGGGGCTATCACAAAATCAACCAACAATAAATGCTGCCGTGGCTGTGGGGAGAAAGGAACCCTTCTCCACTGTTGGTGGGACTGCAGACTTGTGCAACCATTGTGGAGATCCATGTGCAGATTTCTCAGAAAACTAGAACTAGGGGTCCCATTTGACCCTGCTATCCCCCTACTAGGAATACACCCAAAAGAATTTTAAAAATCACATTGGAAAGAAAAATGTACACCTTTTTTCATAGCAGCTCAGTTCGTGATAGCTCAGTCTTGGAAACAACCCAAATGCCCATCAACTGGAGATTGGATAAAGAAGATGTGCTTTTTTTATAAAATGGGGTATTACTCTGCCATAAAGAATGACAAGATCAATCCATTTAAGTGCAAATGGAGACACCTGCACGATATACTAATAAGTGAAATCAATAGATCACAGATAAGCAAATTCCAGATCTTTTCTTTGACATGAACACTTGTGGATGCAAATGAGCTCTAGAAAGTATGACAGCTTTTGTAAAGTGAGAAATTTCCATACGAAATTTGGTGTGGGAATGTAATGAGGGGAAGGAATAAATATGATACAGAAAGAAAATAAAAGCATGTATAAAGGGGGTGGGGAGGTGTGGGTGGGTAGGGATATGGGTAAAAATGAGAATTAACTTGTGTCATATACTGGTACAAATTCCTCAATGTTATTCGTGATTGTGAGATGTATATAAATTGTACCAATAAAGAATTCAATTTTTAAAAAAAAAGAAAATAGAGCAAACTGAAATGAACAATCTAATGATAAACCTCAGACAATTAGAAAAAGAAGAGCAAGACAAACCCAAAGCACATAGTACAGAGGAAATTATAAGGATCAGAGCAGAAATTAATGCAAAGCAGACAAAGAGAACAATACAAAGAATCAATGAATCAAAGAGTTGGTTCTTTTAACGGATAAATAAAAGCAACAGACTCTTAGCCAACCTTATCAAACGAAGGAAAAGGCTCAAATCCATGCTATTAGGAATAAAAATGGGGAGATACCCACAGATCCAGTGGAAGTTCAGAAGATAATAAATATGTATTTTGAAAATTTGTACTCCAAAAAGATGGAAAATCTAGAAGAAATAGATAGATTCCTAGACACATAAACTTCCAAAGCTGAACAAAGAAGATATAAAAATGTTAAACAACATGATACCAATCAGTGAAATTGAAAATGTAATAAAAAAGCTACCAACAAAGAAAAGCCCTGGTCCTGATTGGCGTCACTGCTGAATTCTACAACACTTTTAAAGAGTTAATGCCACTACTTCTCAATCTTTTTAAGGAAATCGAAAGGGAAGCAGTATTCCCCAAATCATTATTTGATTGAAGCAACCATTACCTTGATTCCAAAGGTAGAGAAAGACCCAACCAAAAAAGAAAACTACAGGCCAATCTCTCTAATGAACATTGACACAAAAATCCTCAATAAAATACTGGGAAACAGAATACAGAGAGTTATCCAAAAAATCATTCACTCAGCTCAAGACGGATTTATCCCAGGGATGCAAAGCTGGTTTAACATATGTAAATCAAACAGTGTAATACACTATATTAACAGACTCAAGGACAAAAACCATATGATCATCTCAATAGATGCAAAAAAAAAGCATTTGACAAAATCCAACACTCATTCATGACCAAAACCCTAGAGAATCAGAATAGATGGACTCTATCTCAATTTAATAGAAGCTATTTATGAGAAACCAACAGCCAGCATCATACTCAATGGGCAAAAACTGAAACCTTTTACACTAAGATCAGGAACAAGACAAGGATGCCCATTGTTACCACTTTTGTTCAATATAGTGCTAGAAACATTGGCCATAGCAATCAGGCAAGACAAAGATATAAAAGGAATAAAAATAGGAAAGGAAGAAGTTAAACTATCATTATTTGCTGATGATATGATACTCTATCTAGAGGATCCTAAAAACTTTACCAAAAGATTGCTAGACTTAATTACCAAATTTAGTAGTATTGCTGGATACAAGGTTAACACTCAAAAATCAAAAGCCTTTGTATACACAAACAACAGACTCACTGAAAGAAAAATTGGGGAGTCAATCCTTTTCACAGTAGCACCCAGAAAAATGAAATACCTAGGAATCAACCTAACAAAGTAAGTGAAAGAACTCTACTCTGAAAACTATAAGACTCTGAAAAACGAGATAGAAAAGGAGATCAGAAAGTGGAAAGACATCCCTTGTTCCTGGGTAGGGAGAACCAACATCGTCAAAATGGCTATATTCCCATAACTACTATACAGATTCAATGCAATTCCAATTGAAATTCCAAAGGTATACTTCACAGAGCTAGAGAAAATAACACAAAAATTCATTTGCAATCACAGGAGACCTAGAATAGCAAAAACAATTCTAAGCGACCACGACATGGCAGGGAGTATTACAATCCCCAATTTAAAACTCTAGTATAAAGCCGCTGTAATAAAAACTGTGCGGCACTGGCAAAGTAACAAACCCAAGGACCAGTGGAATAGATTAGAAGATGCAGAAACAACCCCGGATACGCTAAGCCACCTTATCTTTGACAAAGGAGTCAAACATCCTCAATGGAGGACAGACAGCCTCTTTAACAAATGGTGCTGGAAAAACTGGACTTTAATCTGCCAAAAACTAAAGCTAGACCTATTTCTTTCATCGTGTACTAAACTAAAATTACAATGGATTTGAGACTTAAACATTAAAACAGAAACAATAAACCTGCTAGAAAACAGGTTAGGTAAAACTCTTGGAGACATTAGGCAGAGACTTTATAAACAAAACCTCCATAGCACAAGAACCAGCAGAAAGAATCAACAAATGGGATCTCATCCTACTGAAAGGCTTCTGCACAGCAAAAGAAACCACTGGCACTGCTAAAAGACAACCAACAACATGGAAAAAAATCTTTTAGATACAAAGGGCTACTATCTAGAATATATACAGAACTTAAATAAATCAGTCCCCCCAAGTTTAAAGACCCAATTCAAAAATGGGCATCTGAAATGAACACTTCTCAGAGGCAGAAGTCAAAGCAGCCAAGAAGCATATGAAGAAATGGTCAACATCACTGGTCATTCGACAGATGCAGATGAAAACAACACTGAGATTTCATCTCACTCCACAAAGAATAGCCACTATAGTGAAATCAACCAGAAATAAATGCTGGTGAAGCTGTGGGGAGAAAGGAACCCTTCTCCACTGCTGATGGGATTGTAGACTTGTACAACCATTGTGGAGATCAGTGTGGCGATTTTTCAGAAAACCAGGATGAGAGATCCCATTTGACCCTGCTATTCCCCTGCTACAAATATACCCAAGGGAATTCAAATCATATTGTAAATTAATATGTACACCCATGTTCATAGCAGCTCAGTTTGTGACAGCCCAATCTTGGAAACAACCCAGATACCTATCAACTGGAGACTGGATAAAGAAGATGTGGTTTTTTTATACCACGGAGTACTACTCTGCCATAAAGAATGACAAGTTTCATTCATTTATGTGCAAATGGCTACACCTTGAGGACACACTAATAAGTGAAATAAATAATCACACATATGTAAATACCATATCTTTTCTTTGGTATGAGAACCTACAGATGTAAGTGATTCCTAGAATATAAGACAGATTTTATAAAATAGGAAATATTCAAAGGGAATGTGGTGGGGGAATGTAATGAGGGGAAAGAATAAATATGATTTGGAAAGAAAATAAAAGAGCATGTATATAAGGGATGGGGAGGTGTGGGTGGGTAGGGATATGGGTAAAAATGAGCATTAACTTGTGTAATATATTGGTATAAATTCCCCAATGTTATGCATGATTGTGAGATGTATATAACTGTACCAATAAAGAATTCAATTAAAATTTTTTTTTAGTTTTACACTGCAAAAGAACACTACAAGGAAATAAAGGATAAGCAAGAAAAAGATAATACATGTTATATTTTATTAAGAATTTTTTTTTTCAGACAGGGTCTCGCTTTGTAGTTCAGGCTGGCCCCGAGCTCACTATGTAGCCTAGGCAAGCTTCGAACTCAGCAATCCTACTGTCTCTGCCTCCCGAGTGCTGGGATTACAGGCATAAGCCACCACGCCCGGCTTTAATAAGAATTTTTGTGGGCCGGAGGGTTAGCTCAGTGGTTCCAGTGCCTGCCTCGCAAGCGCAAGGTCTCAGTTTTTAGGATGTTCTATATAGAGTATCATAAAATATATTTTTTCCTAAAAAATAAAGAAGACAGTTTGTAAGAAAATATTTATTTAAAAAAGCAACAAAAATACTATTTGTACAGTAGAAAATTGATATATTTGACCATGGGTTTACATTTAACAAAGTCTGTTCATCAAGACATACTAAAACATAGAAGAGACAAACTAATGTATGGGAAAAGTTATCTACAATACATATAACTAACAAAGTACTCACAACTAGAATACATAAAGAACTCTTAGGTATGAATGGGAATAAAGCTCAATAAACAGCTGGTGAAAACTCAATCGGGTACTTCAATAGAAAAAAATATCCAAATAAATATAAACAGAAAATATAGTCAAATATAGAAAAGATAGTCAAAATCATTAGCAATTGGGGAACTACAGATCAAAACCACAATAATTTGACAAGAATGCCAAGACAGTTCAATGGTGAGTACAGTCAGTCATGCCCCAAACAATAGGATATGCATATGCAAAAGAGTAAAGCTGGGCATCTACCTTACACCATATACAAAAATGATCTGAAAGTGAGTCAAAATCCAGGTGTAGAAGATAAAATAATAAAACTCCTAAATCTTTATCACGTGGATTAGGCACTGTTTTCTCAGGCATAACACTAAAAGCATAAGAAATCAAACAAAAAATTAAACCAGTAATATGTAAAATTTCTGAACTTTAGTATCAAAATAGTGCAAAGAATTAAAAACTAAGAGAAAATATTTTCAAATTACATATCTAAGGGCATTGTTCCCTAAAATATATAAAGAGCTATTATAACTCAACAATAATAAAGACAATCTACAATTTTAATGAGCCAAAATTAACATTCCTTCTAAGATTAGACAAGTGGCCAAAAATAGAAACTTAATCTCAAAATTCATAGAATAAAGTTATTTGGAGTGGTGGGGTGCTCTGGGAGATAATTAGGATCAGATGAAGGTGGCTATCCATGACAATATCTGTGGCTTTACAGAAGAGATTCCCAAAGTAGCCCATGTGCTCTGTTTCACCATGTGATCCCTCCACTATTTTATGAGGCAGCAAAAAGGCCCTCACCAGATGCTCAGCAGAATCAAGCTGCATGCCCTTGATGTCCTAGCCTCCACAACTGAGCCAAATAAATGTCTAGACTATAAATTATTCAGTCTCAGTACACATCTTCTCAATTTACGATACAGTAATGCCTCAATAAGCCTATAAGCTGAAAGTACCATAAGTCAGAGGTGCTTTTGTTTTTTGTTTTTTGTTTGTTTTTGGGGGGTTTTTTTTGAGACAGAGTCTCGCTTTGTAGTTCAGGCTGGCCCTGAGCTCATTATGTAGCCCAGGCAAGCCTCCAACTCAGCAATCCTCCCGTCTCTGCCTCCTGAGTGCTGGGATCATAGGTGCAAGCCACCATGCCCCGCACTGTGGTATGTGCTATTGATTGCTGGTGGGCGTGATCACCACGCCCAGCATTGTATGTGGTTACCAGGATCAAATTCAGGACCTTGTGCTTGTGAGGCAGGCACTGGAACCACTGAGCTAAATCTCTGGCCCCCCACAATATGATTCTTAACTCCCCTTACAGATCATCTGCCTGATCTGTATTTTTTACTCAATATCAGTTTGATAGTACATTATTAGCAAGCATAACCTATTAGATCCATATATAAGAGCAATACATTTTTAAACTGTTAACTTTTTAATTTAGAAAATATCAAACCATCTGTAATGCTGCCATTCCCCTAAAAGTATTCATAAATATTTTCAGTTCAATTAGAGGTATATTAACTTCCAAATGGAAAATAAATAAGGTGAAGACACTTACCCATCCTCACTTTCTTTTAGTAAACGAGTCGCAATTCGGATCAGCATGCAGTAAGCGAACTGTGATTTGAGACCAGATTTAGTAAATTTATTTAACATCTTGGAAACAGCAAGACGATCATTCTTTCGAAGGTGATACAGTACTCCCAATGCATGATACTGAAAAACAAGACAAAGAGCTTGGCACATGAACTAGAGAAAAGAAAAATTTCCATGAAAATTGAATAATATGGAACTAGGTAAAAGATGTTTCATAAAAAGAAATCCTAGTAAGATCTATATAGATGGAATATCTTTTTCATAGTGAAATAAACATAGGAAAGACTAAGATGATAACTAGTTTATCCCAGAAGTTGTAAATTATAAGTATAGTACTAAGTAAAAGTACAAAGGAAATGATGTACAACCTGAAGAAGGCTCTAGCAGGTTCAACCAGGCCAACATAAACTGAAATCCAAAGTTCCACCAGTATTCCTTCTAGGTATCATTCATTCGCCCATATTTATTTTTAGACTGGGTCTTACTATGTTGACTCAGCTGGTGTTGAACTTACAGGCTCAAGTGATTCTCCAACCTCAGCCTTCCAAGAGCTCTCACTGTAGGTATGTACAACTATGCCTGGTCACAGGTCTCTTTTAGTAGCTTTAAATCATTTGCGACCACCTTAGGAGTTATAGGGTTAATCTCTTAACAGTAGGCTAAAGGAATGTTTTTGTGACAATTTGTATAAAAACATAACCATTAGCACTAGGACAGAAACAACATTCAAGGGAAAAGTTACTATTCTCTTTATAATTAAATTTGCTCATATGAGAAAACAGAAACATTAAAAAGCCACAAACAAATATCTTCCCAACTACACATGGAGTATTCTATACAAGCTTGCCAGTCAAGAGTATAATCTTATTAGCATCTCTAATCCCAACTACTCAGGAGATTAAACCAAAAAAATCAGAAGATCAAGGCCAGCCTGAGAACTTGGCAAAACCCTGGGTCACAATTTTAAAATAAACAGAAAAGGGGCCGGAGATTTAGCTCAGTGGTTCTGGCGCCTCGCAAGCGCAAGGTCCTGAGTTTAATCCCCATGACCACATAGAATGCTGGGTGTGGCGACTCACGCCCACCAGCAATCAATACCACATACCACATAACACAGTGCCGGGCTTGGTAGCTCATGCCTGTAATCCCAGCACTCGGGAGGCAGAGACAAGAGGATTGCTGAGTTGGAGGCTTGCCTGGGCTACATAGTGAGCTCAGGGCCAGCCTGAACTACACAGCGAGACCCTGTCTCAAAAAATAAAATAAAATAAACAGGAAGGGATGAGGATGTTGCTTAGTGTTGGAAGGCTTGGATGAGGCTGCGGGTTCAATCCCCAGTATCACAAAGAAAAGAAAATAATAATCTTGTCCCTTTAATAATAAATAGCTTAATAATTATCACAAATATATCTATCTGACAAAATATCTAAGATTTATAAAGTAAAATCTAGGAATTGAGTACTGTATCTTTTCACATAAATTATTTTTCATATAAAAGCCTGCGGGGGGGGAGGTTTACAATACATCCCAAAGGATCTTTGGAATGAGCATTTCAATCTACTACTGAGAGTAAGAACCTTTACTGAATATTCCTACAGAAATTTATCTTTTTCTAAACACACAAAGGGTCTGTGAAAGTAATCATCAATAGTGAGATAACTACTTCATAATATGCACTAGTACGCTGCCTAAATGCCAATCTGCCGTTAGTCACTACTGAGGAATCAGTATATTACCCTTAAAGAAAGCAGATCTGCAGTCATAGGCTCATATGATTCTATCATATTACCTGGACCATAATATTGTCACTTGATGCAGCTTCTTGGGCTTCATTTATCCAGCGTTTAACCACATCATAGCTTATTTTCATCATATGCTAAAGATAAGGGCAAAAAATAATAACTAATGTATTGCTAGAAGTTTAAAAACATGAGTTAATTTTCTTTCAAAATTACATTAGACATTTCTCAAGATAGAAAATCTTATAGCTAAATAGGTCTATTTTAAGACTTCACTACTAATAAGCCAGAAACATTTCCTTCAATATCTTTTTGCAAAGGTGAAGATATGTTTGTGAGCTAGGAGGGGTGTACAAAAGTAATGAAAGGTAAAGAAGAGGAAGGGAATGGATACTTAAGGGAATGGTGCTTAAACACTGTTCCGGGAAATTCCCTTGAAGAAAGAAACTGAGTACAGTATATCCCCTGCTGTAAAAACCAACCAATAACATTCCAGAATCAGTAAGTTTTATGATTCAGATGTTCTAGTACACTCACATATTCATTACAGATTTTAATCAAATGCAGTACCACACATTTTTAATGAATACATTTTGTTTTAATGAAATGAAGAGTTATTATTAAAAACAAAAACCACTTCTAGGGAGGAAATTCAAAGTGAAACAAGAGACTGGATTGAAGGACACAGGCAGACAGAGGGAATCAAGGGGAGACAAAGAAGCAAAATGCAGAAACACACACAGGTCATAAAATTTTTCTTTTAAAGGAATGGCTCTCAGTTCCTTGTCGCCTTCTTTGCCCCACCCTCCATCCCAATTATGTGGAAAATTTTTGAGATTCTCAAAATCTTTCAAACATGAAATTTTACTATCATCTACTTTAACTGTTCACTGCATAAACACATCTGGATAAAGCAAAAGAAATGTATACATATTTTTAAACTCTGATACTTTGCTTATGTAACTAGAAAATGTAGGATGTGTAAGAACCAGAAAACTGCTAGTTCACTTACTAAGGAAGATACCAGTGCTGAACTGGATACACTGGAGACTTTGTCCACAATAGCCTGCTTCATGTACCTTTCAATGGCTTGTAACATTGTTCCCTAATAACATTCAAAAAGAAAAAGCTATTGAAAAAATTATCATGCAAAATCACTTCAAAGTAACTTTTTTAAAAATCAGTCATATACTTATATTTAATCTTTAGAATACATTAAGCTTATTATGTAATATAGTAACATTCCTGAGTGCAGAACCCAAATAACCCAGTTCAAGTTTCAAAGAACACTTAAGATTATTATGTCATAAACTTTAACTATTCAATAATGAAATAAAAGTCTCAAAGTGGAGAATTCTAGCTTGAAGGAAATACAAAAGCAGAAACTGAATCATAAGGGATGTTATAAACAAATTCATATATGAGGGTGGAGACTACATCTCCAAATTCCTTTTTAAATTTTTAAATTTTGAATCAGGCTCTTGCTAAATCATTACATTGCCTAGGCTGGGCTTGAATTCATGATCTTTCTGCCTCAGCCTTCCAAGGTGTAGAGGCTACTTTTGGAGTCCTGAAAATACCTTTATAAGATGGGTATATATTATATATGGATCCCAGATACTCTTATAAATTAAACATAATCTTTGATTATCTTAGATACATAAACGTTCTCTCCAGAGAAGTCCACCATTTGCTACCTCATTATCCTATTAAGCAAGCCCTCAACACAAAATCTCATGGAAATATAGTTCTTTATAGCTTTAAAATTTAGCACTGGGAAGGTGGTGGCAAACAAAGCAGAGTTAACAGATTAAGATCAATATTCAAATAGTTTTATTGCTAGACCTGATATGGTCTAGCCTTAGGATACCAATCAAAGTTAAAAAAAAAAATCACAACAGGCCAGAGGGTTAGCTCAGTGGTTCCGATGCTTGCCTCACAAGCGCAAGGTCCTGAGTTCAATCCCCGGTAACCACATACAATGCTGGGCATGGAGACTCACCCCCACCAACAATCAATATCACATAGCACAGTGCCAAGCATGGTGGCTCACACCTGTAATCCCAGCACTCGGGAGGCAGAGACATGAGGATTGCTGAGTTCAAAGCTTACCTAGTCTACATAGTGAGCTCAGAGCCAGCCTGAACTACAAAGCGAGACCCTGTCTCAAAAAAAAAATCACAGGGCCAGAGGGTTAGCTCAGTGGTTCTGGTGCCTGCCTCACAAGTGCAAGGTCCTGAGTTCGATCCCGGTAACCACATACAATACTGGGTGTGGAGACTCACGCCCACCAGCAATCAATACCACATACCACAGTGCCGGGCATGGTGACTCACACCTATAATCCCAGCACTCGGGAGGCAGAGATAGGAGGATTGCTGAGTTCAAGGCTTGCCTGGACTACATAGTAAGCTCAGAGCCAGCCTGAACTACAAAGTGAGACCCTGTCTCAAAAAAAAAAAAAATCACAACAGAACTGGGCAGAAAAAATTTTTATTCCTTTAAGGATCCAAATTTGGCAAATTTATAATGTTATTAATTCAAACTTTAAAAGTTTATGAAGACTGCAAATATATATATATATATATTATATATAAGATCTATCTGAACATGGATATATAGCTATTACTCAACTTGCTTGGCAATGCTGGTCTACCCTTCATTTTGCCCTTTCCTAATCAGACTTCCTGGGAAGGGACAGATTAACATACTAGGTGAACTCATCACTCCAGATCTGACAGACTGTATCAGGTGAAAATCTCACTCAGATCCAGACTACACAAGCTACTGGTTACTAGTGGCTAATGAAATTCTGTCTCTTAAGTATCTGAACAAAGGGCTCAAGTCCAGAAAAATCATATACAACCACAGTATGTATCTAAAATCTTGCTGCTAAATTCCCTGGATCTACCCTATTTTCAACTGGTTATAAGTTTTACATCAAATTCTGAGTTACCTGTGTACTGTAATTTTTAAAAAAACTTAAAGCCAAATTGGAATGGGTTTTTATTTCCTATAAGTAACATGCCCTATTACCATGTATGATAGCAAATACTGAATAGTAAGGAAACACACTCATTTAAATAGACAGAATAATCAAAGAAAATTATCTTAGAGCCACAAAAGCTTTTTTGGTGGTTCTGTTTCTCTTCTGGAGATTCATAAAGACAGACTATCAACTCCTGCTAAACCTATTTGGTTGCCTGCAGATAAATAGAATATCCTTTTGGTTACTCAGTGAAACAAAAAGAACTTACATCTGTGATTCTGCAGAGTGCCCTGATGGCTGGGCCTCGGTACACATCTTCCTTTCCAGTCATGTCCTTGGTCAGACTAAGAAAAATAAATTAGTTCATATAAGGTCAGTTAAAGTATTCTCTCTTGAAGAATCCACTCTTAGCTAATTATTTTAATGCTACTGACTCAACTAATGTTTCTGGGACATATTCTCTGTATAAATGGTTAACTGTTACATAGACATAAACTATAGTTTATTCTAAATCTAACCAATACAATGGTGAGCAAAACTAAGTCCGTTGCCTTCATGGAAAATACACTCCAATGGAAAGAGAGATAAAGACCAAATAAACATACAAAAAACTATAACTTATTAGTATATCCTCCAGGTGTCTCCATTGTAGTGAAGTAAAATCAATAGATCACAGATAGACAATTTCCGGATCTTCTCTTTGGTATGAACACCTGTAGATGCAAATGAGCTCTAGAAAGTATGACAGCTTTTATAGAGTGGGAAATTTCTATAGGAAACTTGGTGTGTGAATGTGATGAGGGGAAGGAATAAATATAATACAGAAAGAAAATAAAAGAGCATGTATAAAGGGGGTGAGGAGGTGGGAGTGGGTAGGGATATGGGTAAAAATAAGAATTAACTTTTGTCATATACTGGTACAAATTCCCCAATGTTATACGTGATTTTGAGATGTATATAAATTGTACCAATAAAGAATTCAATTTTTAAAAGTGCTATAACAGTAAAGAAACTTGATATGTGATTTTAGCATTAAAGAAACTTGATATGTGATTTTAGCATTAAATATTCTCTGACTTATAAAACTGAAAACATTCCCAATATTTAAGTTCCCACTGTGATCAGTAATTGCAGGAAAGAAAAGACGGAGCACAACAACAAAAAAAACTATAACTTAAAAACTAATAATTGACATAAAAATAAGGACAATGATACAGAGACCCTAAGGCTAAATTTCACCCAAATCCTAAAAAGCTATCAGATTAGACACAAATTTTTATAAGAAAGGAACAAAAAAGACTTAACTCATAAGTTCTATTTTAAGCATAGCTTTCTAAAATAGCAGTCATCAATCATTTCAGAAACAAGCAGTCGTGTGGTCTGAGCAACAAAATTCCACATCCATAATTTTAAAAGGTTTGCATTTTTGCCTTCCTTTATCTTGTCCTCCACGCATTTATATCACATCCAAAAGGGCCACAAGTCTGACTTCAAAGAGAACAATACAAAGAATCAATGAATCAAAGAGTTGGTTCTTTGAAAGGTTAAATAAAATCAACAGACCCTTAGCCAATCTTATCAAACCAAGGAAGGAAAAGGCTCATATCCATGCTATTAGGAATAAAAATGGGGAAATACCCACAGATCCAGTGGAAGTTCAAAAGATAATAAACACGTATTTTGAAAATTTGTACTCCAAAAAGATGGAAAATCTAAAAGAAATGGATAGATTCCTAGACACATATGAACTTCCAAAGCTGAACGAAGAGGATATAATAATGTTCAACAACCCGGTATCAATCTGTGAAATTGAAAATATAATAAAAAAAACCTACCAACAAAGAAAAGCCCTGGTCCTCATGGCTTTACTGCTGAATTCTATAAAACTTTTAAAGAAGAGTTAACGCCAGTACTCCTCAATCTTTTTAATGAAATCAAAAGGGAAGCAGTACCCCCCAAATCATTCCTTGAAGCAACCATCACCTTGATTCCAAAGGCAGAGAAAGATCCCACCAAAAAAGAAAACTACAGGCCAATCTCTCCAATGAACATTGATGCAAAAACCCTCAATAAAATACTGGCAAACAGAATATAGAGTTATCAAGAAAATCATAAATCCCAATCAAGTTGCATTTATCCCAGGGATGCAAGGCTGTCTCAACATACATAAATCAATCAATGTAATACACTATATTAAAAGACTTGACAAAAAACATATGATCATCTCAACAGATGCAGAAAAAGCATTTGACAAAATCCAATACCCATTCATGATCAAAACCCTACAGACTATCGGAATAGATGGATTTTTTCTCAATCTGATACAAGCTATTTATGAGAAACCAACAGCCAGCATCATACTTAATAGGCAAAAACTGGAACCTTTTACACTAAGATCAGGAATGAGACAAGGATGCCCACTGTCACCACTCTTATTCAATATAGTACTGGAAACATTAGCCACAGCAATTAGACACGACAAAGAAAAAGAATAAAGATAGAGACGGAAGAAGTTAAACTGTCATTATTTGCTGATGATATGATTCTCTATCTAGAGGATCCTAAAAACTCAACCAAAAGATTGCTAGACTTAATTGCCAAATTTAGCACTGTAGCTCGATGCTCAAAAATCAACAGCCTTTGTATACACAAACAACAGACTCACTGAAAGAGAAATTGGGGAGTCAATCCCTTTCACAATAGCAACCAGAAAAATGAAATATTTAGGGAACAATCTAACAAAGGAGCTGAAACACCTCCACCTCTACTCTGAAGAATACAGGACTCTGAAAAAGATAGAAGAAGATATCTGAAAATGGAAAGACATCCCTTGTTCCTGGGTAGGGAGAACCAACATTGTTAAAATGGCTATACTTCCACAACTACTCAATGCAATCCCAATGGAAATTCCATCACCATACCTCACAGAGCTAGAGAAAATAATACAAAAATTTATCTGGAATCACAAGAGACCTAGACTAGCAAAAACAATTCTAAGCAACCAAGACATGGCAGGGTGTATTACAATCCCCAACTTAAAACTCTACTATAAAGCCACTGTGATAAAAACTGCATGGTGCTGTCAAAGAGAAGATCCAGAATTTGCCTATCTGTGATCTACTGATTTCACTTAGAAAGTATGACAGCTTTTGCATATGGGTAATTTCCATAGGAAATTTGGTGTGAGAATGTAATGAGGGGAAGGAATAAATATGATACAGAAAGAAAATAAAAGAGTATGTATAAAGGGGGTGGGGAGGTGTGGGTGGGTAGGGATATGGGTAAAAATGAGAATTAACTTGTGTCATATACTGGTACAAATTTCCCAATGTTATACGTGATTGTGAGATGTATATAAATTGTACCAATAAAGAATTCAATTTAAAAAGAAAAAACTGCATGGTACTGGCAAAGTAACAGACCCAAGGACCAGTGGAATAGATTAGAAGATCCAGAAACAACACCAGGTACACTAAGCCACCTTATCTTTGACAAAAGAGCCAAACATCCTCAATGGAGGACAGACAGCCTCTTTAACAAATGGTGCTGGAAAAACTGGGCTTTAACCTGCCAAAAACTAAAGCTAGACCTATTTCTTTCATCGTGTACTAAACTAAACTCACGATGGATTTGAAACTTAAACATTAAAACAGAAACAATAAACCTGCTAGAAAACAGGTTAGGTAAAACTCTTGGAGACATTGGCTTAGGCAGAGACTTTATAAACAAAACCTCCATAGCACAAGAACCAGCAGAAAGAATCAACAAATAGGATCTCATCCTACTGAAAGGCTTCTGCACAGCAAAAGAAACCACTGGCACTGCTAAAAGACAACCAACAACATGGAAAAAAAATTTTTTTAGATGTCTGTGACAAAGGGCTACTATCTAGAATATATACAGAACTTAAATAAATCAGTCCCCCCAAGTTTAAAGACCCAATTCAAAAATGGGCATCTGAAATGAACACTTCTCAGAGGCAGAAGTCAAAGCAGCCAAGAAGCATATGAAGAAATGGTCAACATCACTGGTCATTCGACAGATGCTGATGAAAACAACACTGAGATTTCATCTCACTCCACAGAGAATGGCCCCTATAGTGAAATCAACCAGCAATAAATGCTGGTGAGGCTGTGGGGAGAAAGGAACCCTTCTCCACTGTTGGTGGGATTGTAGACTTGTACAACCATTGTGGAGATCAGTGTGGAGATTCTTCAGAAAGCCAGGATTAGAGATCCTGACCTTGCTATTCCCCTGCTAGGAATATACCCAAAGGAATTCAAAGAATCATATTGTAAAGTCATATGTACACTCATGTTCATAGCAGCTCAGTTTGTGACAGCCCAATCTGGGAAACAACCCAGATGCCCATCAACTGGAGACTGGATAAAGAAAATGAGGTTTTTTTATACAATGGAGTATTACTCTGCCATAAAGAATGACAGGTTTCATTCATTTATGTGCAAATGGCTACACCTTGAGGGCACACTAATAAGTGAAATAAACAGATCACACATATGTAAATACCACATCTTTTCTTTGGTATGAGAACCTACAGATGTAAATGAGTTCTAGAATGTATGACAGATTTTGTAAAATAGGAAATATTCAAAGGGAATGTGGTGGGGGAACGTAATGAGGGGAAAGAATAAATATGATTTGGAAAGAAAGAAATAGCATGTATGTAAGGGGTGAGGGGTTGTGGGTGGGTAGGGATATGGGTAAAAATGAGAATTAACTTATGTCATATACTGGTATAAATTCCCCAATGTTGAGTGTGATTGTGAACTGTATATAAAATGTACCAATAAAGAATTCAGTTTTTAAAAAAGAAAAAAAAAGAAATGAAAAAGTGAAATCATAGGTCACCAGCACAATCAGAAGATTAGTAGCTATTTGGAAAACCCATAGTAAAAAAAAAATCATAAAATTGAACGAAGTAGATAGATTCCTAGATACATATGAAGTTATCAGGACTTAATGAATTTACTGCTAGATTGCATAAAACTTCAGGGAAGATCTAAGGACAATACTTCTCACTCTTCAAAACGGAAAGGGAAGGGCTATTTCCACACTCAATCTTGGAAGCTAGCATTACCTTATTACCAAAAACAGAAAACAATCCAACCAAAAAAGAAAACCAAAGGACACTCATTAAGGAACACAGATGTAAAAATCTTGAACAAGATATTGGCAAACATAATGCAGCAAATCATCAAAAACATCATACATCACAACCAACCAGGCTTTGTCCCACAGATGCAAGGATAGTTCAACATATGCAAATCAATAAATGTAATATATCACATACACAGAAGGACAAAGATTTCATGATGATCTACCAAACAGGCTTTGTCCCACAGATACAAGGATAGTTCAACATATGCAAATCAATAAGTGTAATATATCACATGCACAGAAGGACAAAGATTTCATGATGATCTCAAGAGATTCAGAAAAAGTCTTTGAAAACTCCACTATTCATTCACAAAATCCTTCAAGAAAACAGGTATAATGGTACCTCTATTTGTGGAATGAATTCTATGACCAAAATTGTGGGAAAAATTAAGTCTGTGAATGAAAGTACCATTATACAGAAGGACCTAATCTCAATCTAGCAAAAGCCATTAAGATAAACCTATCACTGGGCTGGAGATTTTGCTCAGTGGTTCCGGCGCGCCAGCACAAGGTCCTGAGTTGAGTTCGATCCTGGTAACCACATACAACAATGCTGGGTGTGGCAATTCACACTCACCAGCAATCAGTACCACATCCCACAGTGCAGGGCATGGTGGCTCATGCCTGTCATCCCAGGATTCGGGAGGCAGAGACAGGAGGATTGCTGAGTTCCCGGCTTGCCTGGGCTACATAGTGAGCTCAGGGCCAGCCTGAACTACAAAGCGAGACCCTGTCTCAAAACAAAAACAAAAAGATAAACCTATTGCCATCATCACATTAAGTGGACAAAATCTGAAAGCTTTCCCTCCAAAATAAGGAACAGGAAAAGGATGTCCACTGTCATGACTCCTGTTTGTTAATACAGTACTCAAAAATTTAGCAAGGGCAATCAGACAAGTGAAAAAAAGGGAGGGGGGGAATGTAAGAAATAAAAAAGTCAAATTATCATCTGCTGACAATATGATCCTTTACGCGAAAGACTTTAAAATTCCACCGAAGACTCCTAGAATTAAACAAATTTCATACTATAACAACATACAAAATCATCACACAAAAATCAATTACATTTCTGTATACCCTAATGCCAGGAAAAAAGCAGGAATACCACTTATAATAACACCAAGAAAAATTAAATAATTAGGAATTTAAAAAGATTTTTCTTTATTGAGTTTCTTAATACATTTCAGGTACACATTATGATCACACTCATCATTGATAATTGGTACTTGTACCTATCTAGATTCTTATTTTTTCCCATTGCCCTGCCTTCCCATCTGTCCCTCCACCCCCTATATACTTGTTTTATTTTCATCTTTTCCTTTTTATCTTCAAATTTTCCCTTCTTTGCTCCCCCCACCATTATCCTTCTGAAGATTTTCTTCCTATTTCACAATACCTATCATTTATTTTGGACCTCATTTACACTTTGTTTCTCATGCTAGAGAAATGATAGGGTATTTACATGTGTGTCCTATTTATTTCATTAAGAGTATGGCTTCAACGTGCATCCATTTAGCTATGTCTCTAATTTATCATTCTTTATGGTTGGGTAGCACTCAATTTATTTTTAAAAAAAAATCTTCTTTACCCAGTCTTCAGTCGATGGGCATCTGGGCTGTTTCCAAGTTGTAGCTATTACAAACTGCGCTGCTATAAACATGAGTGTGCATATGTCACAGTGTTATGATAGTTTTAATTCTTTCATGAATATACCCAGCAGAGAAATAGTAGGGTCAAACGGGACCTCTAATCCTAGTTTTTTGAAAAATCTCTACACTGACTTCTACAGTGGGTGCACCAGTCTGTATTCCCACCAACAGTGGAGAAGGGTTTCTTTCTCCCCACAGCCCCACCAGGGTATGTTATGTGTTGATTTCTTGATAGCAGCCATTCTTTCTGGAGTGGCATGAAATCTCAGTGTTTTCTTTCTGCATCTCTTAAATGACCAGTGATGTTGAACATTTTTCATACGTTTATTTGTTCTTTTTACTTCTTTATCCAAAAAATGTCCATTCATTTCAGATGTTCATTTATAACTAAGTCTTTAAATTTTTTGTGGGGGTCTGATTTAAGTTCTCTATGTATTCTAGATAGTAGCCCTTTTTCTGAGTAACAGCTAGTAAAAATTTTTCCCCACAATATAGGTTGTCTTTTGCTCTACTGGTGGTTTCTCTTGCTCTGCAAAAGCTTTTTAATAATATGAGATCCCAGTTGTTGATTCTTTCTGATAGTTCTTGTGCTAGAAAGGTTTTGTTTATAGAGTCTTTCCCTATAGCAATGTCTCCAAGAGTTCTACCTCACCTATCTTCCAGTAGGTTTAGTCGTTCTGTTTGAATATTTAGATCTTTGATCCACTTTAATTTTAGTTTAGTTCATGGTGATGTAGGCTTAATTTTAAAATCCCAATCAAACCATGAACAGCATTCCTCACAGAACTATAGAAAACAATCCTAAAATGCATTTGGGATGAAAAGAGATTCAGAAGGTAAAAACAATCCTGGAAGAGCACCAAAGCAGAAGCATTGCAATCCCAGACTTCAAATTATATTGCAAAACTACAGTGACAAACATACCATGGTGGAGGGGACACATGGATCAAGGGAACAAAACAGAGAATGCAGAAACTCCATCTGATCTTTGACAATAAGGCCAAAAAAACACATGCTGGAGGAACAATAGACTCTTTAGGAAATGACAGTGAAGGAAACGGCTACCCACATGTAGCTAGACCCATATTTCTCACCCTGTACTAACTAGAATCAAAATGGTTCCATAATCCATACATTACAAAAGAAACATTGAACCTGCAAGAAGATAAAATAGGGTAGAATTCTTTAAGTCACAGGCGCAGGCAATGACTTTCTGAACAGAACCCCAAATGTATAAGTAACAGCAAGAGTCAACAAATAGGATCATAGCAAATTAAAAAGCTTCAGGATAGCAAAAGAAACAACCAACAGAGTAAAAAGACAACATAATAAATAGGAAAAAAAAACTTGCCAGTTATTCCTGAGAGACAGGACTAATATTTTAAAGAACTCAAAAGAATTAGAACATCTCTCAAAATAAAAAATCCTAATCAAAAAAACGAGCCACTGAAATGAATAGACATTGCTCAAAAACACATGAAAAAATGCACATCTCTGGCCATTAGTGAAATGCAAATTAAAACAACTGAGATTTCGCCTTACTCCGAAAAGAATGGCTATCATCAAAAACTCAAATAGTAAAAAATGCTGGCGAGGCTGCAAGGAAAAAGGAAACTCTCCACACTGCTAGTGGGAATGTAAACTAATGCAACCACTCTACATCAGCATGGAGATTCCTTAAAATAGAAATTCCACTCAAACCAGCTATTTCCTTGTATATATATATATATATCTTCCTGAAAGGGTTAAAGACATATTACAGCCAGACGTGGTAGCTCATGCCTGTAATCCCAGCTCTCGGGAGACAGAGGCAGGATGATTGCCGTGAACTCAATGCTAGCCTGTGCTACCCAGTGAGTTCAGGGCCAGCCTGAACTACAAAGCAAGACCCTGTCTCAAAAAAAAAAAAGACATATTACAATGATACATGCATACTCAATGTTTATATCAGACTATAGTGCTCTGAAATTGGAAATCAATGGCAGAAGAAACCACAAGAACTTCATAAACACATGGAAAGTAAACAATCCTCTCCTGAACAACCAAAGGATCACAGATGAAATTGAAGAAGAAATTAGACAATTTCTACAATTAAACAATAATGCCAATACAACAAAACAAAAATTCTGGGATGCAAAGAAAACAGCCTTGTGAGGGAAATTTATAAATATCAGGAAATTAGGAAAACAGAACAGGCTTCAATAAACTAATGTTGAACCTCAAGCTTCTAGAAAAACAAGAACAAGTCAAGCCCAAAGCTCGTATGAGGGAGGAAATTATAAAGATCAGAGCAGAGATTAATCAATGGAGACTAGGAAAACAATACAAATCAAAGAGTTGTTTCTTTGAAAGATTAAAATCCACAAACCCTGCCAGGCATGGTGGCTCACACCTGTAATCCCAGCACTTGGGAGGCAGAGACAGGAGGATTGCTGAGTTCAAGGCTTGCCTGGGCCTACATAGTGAGCTCAGGGCCAGCCTGAACTACAAAGCAAGACCCTGTCTCAAAAAATAAAAAATAAAAAATAAATCGACAAACCCTTAGCTAACCTTATCAAAAAAAAAGGAGACTCAGGGCTGGAGGGTTAGCTCAGTGGTTCCGGCGCCTGCCTCCAAGCGCAAGGACCTGAGTTCGATCCCCGGTTACCACATATAATGCTGGGCATGGTGGCTCACACCTGTAATCCCAGCACTCGGGAGGTGGAGACAGGAGGATTGCTGAGTTCGCGGCGGCTTGCCTGGGCACCATAGTGAGCTCAGGGCCAGCCTGAACTACAAAGCGAGACCCTGTCTCCAAAAAGCAAAAAAAAAAAAGGAGACTCATTGATAGAACTAAGAATAAAAAGGATGAAATCACAACAGATCCTGCAGAGATCCAGAAGATCATCAATACCTATTTTGAGAAACTGTATTCTATTTGTGGTGGTGTTGTTTTACTTGTTTGTTTGGTTGGTTTTTTTGGTATCAGCAATTAAACTTAGGACCTTGCACTTGCCAGGCAGGTAAGATGCTAAATCCCCAGCCTGGGAAGCTGTATTCTAATAAGATGGAAAACACACAAGAAATAAACAGATTTCTAGACTATATAAATTACCAAAACTGAAGAAAAATTTACAAATTCTAAATAAACCAATATCAATGAAATTGAAGACGTATTTTAAAACCTATCAATAAAACAGCCCAGGCCCTGAGTCACTATCGATTTCTATAAGAAATTTAGAGAAGACTTGTGCCACTATTTCTCAAACTCTTTAATGAAATTAAAGGGGAAGCAACACTCCCAAATTCATTCTTGTAAGCAAGCATTACTCTGATATCAAAGCCAGAGAAGAAGCCAACCAAAAAAGAGAACTACAGGCCAACCTTGCTCATGAATATAGATGAAAAAATGCCCAATAAAATAATGGCAAACAGAATGCAACAAATCACCATGAAGGCTATACAAATGACCAAGGAGTATTCATCCCAGGGATGCAGAGATGGTTCAACATATGCAAATCAATAAATATACTATATTAACAGAGAGAAGGACAAAAACCCTATGATTCTCTTAAAAGATGTAGAAAAAGTATTTGACAAGGTTCAACATATATTTGTGATAAAAATCTTGCAGAAAATTGGAATACATGGTCTTTATCTCAATCTGATAAAAACCATCTATGACAAATTAACAGTCAACATCATACTAACCAAACAAAAACTGAAAGCTTTCACTCTAAAATCAGGAGCAAGACATGGATGTCCAGTCACCACTCTTATTCAATATAGTTCTAGAAACGTTGGCCAAAGCAATTAGAAAAGAGAAATAAAAGGAACAAGGCTAAGAAAGGAGTTAAATTATAATTATTTGCAGATAACATGATACTCTACACAGAAGACTTCAAAAACTCTATCAAGGGACAGGAGATTTAGCTCAGGGGTTCCAATGCCTGCCTAGAAAGCACAAGGTCCCTGCTTTGATCGCCAGTAACTACATACAATACCAGGAGTGGTGACTCATGCCCACCAGCAATCAGTACCACATACCTCAGTGGCAGGCATGGTGGCTCACGCCTGAATCCCAGCATTTAGGAGGCAGAGGCTGGAGGATTGCTGAGTTCAAGGATTGCCTGGGCTATCATAGTGAGCTCAGGGCCAGCTTGAACCACAAAGCAAGACCCTGTCAAAAAAAAAAAAAAAAGAATTCCACTGCCTGCAAGCAGCCTGCCTGCCACCAAACCCAGGCCAGACACCCCCTGGGAGCTCCACTTCCCCTGGGTGAATCTGGTTAAGCCCAGCAGAGGCTGCACAGTGACTTCCACAACCTGCAAGCAGCTTGCCTGCTATCAGACCCAGGTCAGCTGACCCAGGGACCTCCATCCACCTCAAGCAATTCTGGCCTACCCACCATTGGACTCAGGCCAGAAGCCTCATGGGAGCTCCATTCCTGTTTGCACGAGTCTGGGTAAGCACCACATAGGTTGTGCAGTGATTTACAGTCTTTGCCACCACAACAGATATGAGAAAAAAATTCAAGAACCCAGGCACAAAGATCACCACCACAGGGGAATTCAGGGAAAAGGGAAAAGGAACAAAATGAAGCTCAATCTCCAAGGACTCTCTGAACTGATAACAAAAGCAGATCTACTAAAATGGAAATTAGAACTGATTTCTGAGATGAAAACAGAGATGCTGTCCACAGTGAAGGTCTTCATTAAAGAAGAGATCAGGAACATCATAGAAGCTCAGATAACAAAAGCAATGGAACATTATAAAGAGCTTCAAGCAGAGGTCCAGGTGACCAAAGTTGAGAATGAAAGTTTGCAAAGTAGGATGAATGAAGCTGAAAACCGAATTTTAGACCTAGAAGACAGGTTCACAGCCAATGAACAGGAAAGGAATAAATAACTTATGGAAAATGGCAAGGGACCATGAGAAATCAATTCAGTAGCTCCTAGATGACTCAAAGAAGAATAACATAAGGCTTTTCAGAATCAGTTAAGGAGGAGACAGTGCAAAAGACACACACACACACACAACTGTTCACAGGGCCAAAGATTTAGCTCAGTGGTTCCAACACCTGCCTTGCAAGCCCAATGCCCTGAGTTAGATCCCGGTAACCACATATAATGCTGGGCATGGTGACTCATGCCCACCAGCCATCAATACCACATACCACAGTGCTGAGTATGGTGGCTCACGTCTGTAATCCCAACCTTGGGAGGGAAAGACAGGAGGATTGCTGAGTTCCAGGCTTGCCTGGGCTACATAGTAAGCTAAGGGCCAGCCTGAACTACAAAGCAAGACCCTGTCTCAAAATTAAAAAAAAAAAAATTGTTCACAGATATAATGGCAGAAAACTTCACAGGAAAGAATTGGACATACAGATAAATGAGGCATGCAGGACTCAAAAAAGGCTGTGATATTAAAAAATCTATACCCAGGCATATAATTATCAAGGTTCCAAATATCCAACAAAATAATGAAACACTGAAAGCAACCAGGAAAAAGAAAAAAAAACACATACAAAGGAAAGCCTATCAGGATTACAGCAGACTTTTCAATGCAAACAGTCAGGCAAGGAGAACCTGGAGAGAAGTGTTTCAAACATTGCAAGAAAACAATTTCGAACCTAGATTGATATATCCTGCAAAACTATCTTTCAAAATTGATGGAGAAACAAGATACCTTCATGACAAAGAACACCTGAAGAACTTCTCAATTACAAAACTGGCACTCCAAAACATTCTAAAGAATATCTTGGAGAAAAACAATGAAGGTCACAAACTCATGACACCTAGCAAAGTGAATTTAGTGAGCAAGACATGAAACTGAGTAGAAAGGGGAAAAGCAAAAAAAAAAAAAAAGTCAAGAATAGGATAACACCATGACAGGTATAAATTAAGCTGTATCAGTCATAACCATTAATGTTAATGGCCTCAATGGGCCAATTAAAAAAAACTATCAAAAGACTTCAAGATTTAATAACTAAATTCTGTAGTATAACTAGATACAAAGTCAACACTCAAAAACTCAATAGCCTCCCTGTATAGGAATAACAAATCACTAACAGAGAAATCAGGAAAATCTCACATTTCACAATAGCATCCAAAAAAATTAAATGCCTAGGAAGCAATCTAATGAAGGAAGTAAAAGACCCGTACATTGAAAACTATTGTACTCTGAGAAAGGTGAGTGAAGAGAATATCAGAAAGTAGAAAGGTATCACTTATTCTTAGGTAGGAAGAACTAGTACAGTGAAAATGGCCTTACTACCAAAATTGTTATACCAATTAAATGCAATTTCAATCAAAAATTCAAATGGAGGAAACAACCCAAATGTCCGTCAACTGCAGAGTGGGTAAAGAAGGTGTGGGGTTTTTTTTTAATGGAGTATTATTCTGCCATAAAGAATAACAAGATTCATTCATTTATGTGCAAATGGATACACCTGGAGGACACGCTAATAAGTGAAATAAATAGATCACAGATAGGTAATTACTGGATCTTTTCTTTGACATGAGCACCTGTAGATGCAAATGAACTCTAGAAAGTATGACAGTTTTTGTAGAATGGGAAGTTTCCAAAGGAAATTTGGTGTGGGAATGTAATGAGGGGAAGGAATAAATATGATTCTGAAAGAAAATAAAAGAGCATGTATATAGGGGGTGGGGAGGTGTGGGTGGGTAGGGATATGGGTAAAAATGAGAATTAACTTGTGTCATATATTGGTACAAATTCTCTGATGTTATGTGTGATTGTGAGATGTATATAAATTGTACCAATAAGGAATTAAAAAAAAAAGAGTTCAGCGACTCTGGGTACACAGAGCTGATTTCCACCTATTCAAACAGCATCACTTGGTTATTATATCAAGTTACCATTACCATTTATGATCAAAATAATTATTATTTTCTACACATCTGTTACACACACTCCATTCTACATCTTTTAATCACTGTCATTCACATGTTTTAAGAGCTCAAGATTGCCAAAAGCTTTTACCTACTATCTGTAAATTAGATGATGAACCATTCTGAGACAAACAAATGAGACTGAGAGACACAGAGAAATTAAATATCTTGCTCAAAAAAGGAAGGTGAGTAAAACACTAAGAAAAGTTTCAAATCCAAAGACTTCAATGTGAAAATCTGTGCTCTTACCATGTACTTCATTCTGCATCTTTAAGCTTCCCTGCAACCTTTAAAGGGAATTATTATTTCCATCCTATGA
>PVIC010013480.1:0-10324 GCA_004025085.1 Thryonomys swinderianus
AAAAAAAAAAAAAAAAAAAAAAAAAAAAAAAAAAAACCTTCTAAAAATTTAACCATTTTGGGGCCGGAGATTTAGCTCAGTGGTTCCAGCGCCTGCCTTGCAAGCGCAAGGTCCTGAGTTTGATCTGTAGTAACCACATACAATGCTGGGCGTGGTGACTCACGCCCACCAGCAATCAATACCACATACCACAGTGCTGGGTGTGGTGGCTCACACCTGTCATCCCAGCACTCGGGAGGCAGAGGCAGGAGGATTGCTGAGTTCCTGGCAGCTTTCCTGGGCTACATAGTGAGCTCAGGGTCAGCCTGAACTACAAAGCGAGAGCCTGTCTCCAAAAAAAAAAATTTTTTTTTTAAATTTAAAAATTTAACATTTTGTATGTGTTGTCAGATACTCTGCTTGTCTCCATACTTGTCTTTCTTTGCCTATTTCCATTGTTTATATTTTACCATCATTTTCATGGATTGGGAAAGTCCCAAAAATAAACGTGTTCAGTGTTCTTAAATATACCTAAAAATCCTACATTATTCAGAAAGAAAGGGAGTTCTGAGGAATTTCAGAAGATACTTTAATCTGTTTTAATTTGTTATATTATATAGTGTTCCTGTTGTAAAATATTAGAAAATGAACTTGTAAATACTATTTTAGGCCATTTATCACCTGTTTTTTGTTTTGTTTTGTTTTTTTGAAACAGGGTCTCACTTTGTAGTTCAGGCTGGCCCTGAGCTCACTATATATCCCAGGTAAGCGTTGAACCCAAGGCAGTCCTCCTGCCTCTTCTTCCCAAGTGCTGGAATTATGGACGTGAGCCACCAGGCCAAGTTATAACCTGTTGTTATAATCAAAGAAGAATCAATTTCTTATAAATTTAATCAGTTTAACAATAACCCACAACCTGCGGACCAACTTCTTATAAATTTATTAATTGAACCATTTCTTTATCAGCCAGTGAGAGTACCAGAATACTCTTGACTTTCGTATCTTTCAAACTTTATTAATAAATCCCTTAAAAACATTATAATTGCTGGGCATGGTGGCTAACGCCTGTAATCCCAGCACTCGGGAGGCAGAGACAGGAGGATTGCTGAGTTCAAGGCTTGCCTGGGCTACATAGTGAGCTCAGAGCCAGCCTGAATTACAAAGCGAGACCCTGTCTCAAAAAAAAAAAAAAAAAAACATATAATTACACCCAGATGTGGTGGCAAATGCCATTAATCCCAGTACTTGGGTGACTGAGGTAGGGGGATTGTCACAAGTTCAACGCCAGCCAAAGCCATTACATAGCAAGAACTTCTTTCAAAAAGCAAAAACAGTGCCGGGCGTGGTGGCTGACACCTGTAATCCTAGCACTTAGGAGGCAGAGACAGGAGGATTGCTGAGTTGGAAGCTTGCCTGGGCTACATAGTGAGCTCAGGGCCAGCCTGGACTACAAAGCGAGACCCTGTCTCAAAAAAAAAAAAAAAAAAAGCAAAAACAAAAAAAATGCAGTCATAATTCCTTTAGCATACTTTACATTTCCTATTAGGATATGAAATGATGTCATAGGAAATTAATGTGACAAAACTCATTGATTTATAAAGCAATATGTTTATTTGTCTGTTGTTTGGCTAGAGCTCCAGAACTATTTAGTTACATAGCCAAAAATAGCCAAGAGGATGTGTTCTATGAAGATGACATTTGGCCTGGAGAAAATGAGAATGGGTAAGCAAGATCTACAGTACAGCTAGTTCGTCAAGAATTTCTTGTTTTTCTTTTGTTTTCTGTTGTTTCCTTTATGCTTTAAGAATTCAAAAAAAATTTTCTCATTTGTATCTTGAATATTTGTAAACTAATAAATTATCCATATTAGATTTTAATACCCAATCAAGTTTCATGATTAATAATTTCATAAATTTGTAACAATTCTTAGAAAACTTTTGTCATTGCCTTTACCCTCAAAAATTTTAATCTGTGAAAAATATTGTTTTTACTGTAGTGCTGAGAAAGTTCAAGAAATTATTACTTGGCTAAAAGGACATCCTGTCAGTACTTTGTCTCGTTCATCTTGTGATTTACAAATTCTGGATGCAGCTATTGTTGAGAAAATTGAGGAAGAAATTGATAAGTGCAAGGTACTAACTTCCAGTAACCAAGATTAGTGGTAAAATTTCAGGTTAAATTTACTATAGATTATGTAGATTGTTACAAATATTTCATGATTCAACAAACTAATATATAATAATTTTAATTAATATCAAATAATCCTGTTTAGCTGAATAAATATAAGTACACTTCTGTATACAAAGCCATAACTTTACATTTTATTTCTTTGTAGTATAATTTTTCCTTTCTTTTTTTTTTTTTTTTTTGAGACAGGGTCTCACTTTGTAGTTCAGGCTGGCCCTGAGCTCACTAAGTAGCCCAGGCAAACCTCGAACTCAGCAGTCCTCCTGCCTCTGCCTCCCAAGTGTTGGGATTACAGGCGTGAGCCACCACACCCGGTATTGTGGTATGTGGTATTGATTGCTGGTGGGCGTGAGTCACCATGCCCAGCATTGTATGTGATTACGGGGGATCAAACTCAGGACCTTGCGTTTGGGAGGCAGGTGCTGGAACCACTGAGCCAAATTGCCAGCCCTCTTTGTAGTATAATTTTAAGAATTTAGTGTTTTGTAATCTGAATATAATAGTTTGTGACTGAGAATCAAGGTTAATCTTCTATTCCTTCTGTTTTTAACTATATTCTTTAAAGACACAGTTCATATTTTTATAGTACATAAAAATTTATCTACTCAGGTATGGATTTGTAGTGCCAGTTGTTTAGAAAGCTGAGACAGGGGATATGGCCATCTGTTTTGTTTTTTTTGTTTTTTTGCGGTACCAGGGATCGAACTCGGGCCCTTATGCATCCAAGGTTGGTGCGGTACCACTTGAGCTAAATCCCCAGCCCTGAGACAGGGGATAATGAACTCAGTTCGGGGCTTTCCCAGGCAACACCAAAAGACCACATGTCAAAACAATACAAATTGTATTTAATTGACTTTTATAAAGTTATGTCTAGGTTGGGGATGTAGGTCGTGATGCCATGCCTGTCTTGCAAGCACAAGATCCTTAATATGAGCCAGAGGAAAAAATCTTTTTTCATGGCTGAGGTGAGACAGGAGGGTTATTGTGTAGGACTGCTTTCACTATTACTAACAGAATCCCTGCCATCTGTTGCCTCAATGGAATCGTGTGTGTGTGTGTGTGTGTGTGTGTGTGTGTGTGTGTGTGTGTGTGTCCTTGGGATCAAATTTGGAACCTTATGCTTGCAAGACAGGTATTGAAACCACTGAGTTAGCTCTTCAGTCCTGGAAACTTTCTTTTCATGTAAGAAACATGAACAAGAAACTTATCCAATAACAACTCTGTCTCCTTTGGAGGATTTTCAGAATTGTGACACTGTCTTGTCCTTAAACAGATTCATCACTAGCACTGCTACAGTCTCATTTTGGTGGTGCTTTTCTATAAAATTTTGTACTGTTTCCCACATTTATATCTCCTTAATCTTATTTGAAGTGAGGAACTCTGCCTGTTTCTCCTCTCCAGATGAGATTTCCTCCATATAAGCCCTTGCTGTTGGGAGACAATCACCCACAGTCCTACAGCAAGAGAGAGAGAAGCACCATTGGTTCAGTTGTGATCTTGGGACATTTGGTGTCACACATTACTTGTATTGCAAGATACCACTCATTTGTCAAATTAAAATTTATTCAGAATGGTTGCTCATCAGCTGAACATTCAATGAACGAACTACTCAGAATCCAAGGTTTTATTGTAATTCTTATTGGAGAGAAGAAAACTGAATAGGATAGCATTTATATAAAATTTAAAACAGACAAATCTGATCTTCTCTGTTAGAAATAAGTTTACTTTTGGGAACGGTAGTAAATGGTTGTGCTTCATAATAATGTTTCTTGCATCAGGTAGAGTTAACATAGATATACTACAAATTTACACCTGACTATATACTTATAACTTTGCCCCATTCTTCCATACTGGGAATTAAAGCTAGGGCCTATCACTGATCCTCATTCCTATTCTACTCTTTTTTTTTTTTTTAAGTTTTGAGATGGTGTCTTTGCAGAACTTTAGTTTTTTAATGAATCATTTCATTTGGCTTTATAAAATTCAGACATGAAGTAATAAATAATGTACTAATTTTATAATTTTAAATTTTATATTTTCTCAGCAAAGGAAAAATAATAAGAAAGTACGGGTGACAGTGAAGCCCCATTTGCTATACAGAGTAAGTTTCTGTCAAAGAATTCAAAATCATTTACTTTGAAATCACTTACTGTGAAAGAAAAATGTTTTGCATATATCAGTAAAACTTTTAATTATAGTTAACAACTGCCTTCTTTTCAGCCTTTAGAACAACAACATGGAGTCATTCCTGATCGAGATGCAGAATTTCGTCTCTTTGACCGTGTTGTGAATGTGAGAGAGAATTTTTCAGTTCCAGTTGGCCTTCGGGGCACCATCATAGGAATTAAAGGGGGTAATATCTCTAGCACTTGATATGCCTTCAGCTACCTTTACATTATAAAGGAAAACACAAAATTTGAGTTTTATATATCTAAGCAGAAAACAACTATAAATCAGGAAGGAAGGGACTAAATCCTTTTAAGTTTTCTTCCTTTCCTTTTTTTCTTTTTAGGTTGTACTTTCCAGTGAAAATTCTTCTTTTCTGTCTTGTGTAATCATCTTGATGGTAGTTAAGAGGGAAAAGTTGAAAAGGGGCTATAGAGAATTTGGTAGTTTTATATAGTACACTAAAATTATATAAGATTTCAGAGGCTATACATATGTTTTCATGAAACTGAGAAAGTATGTTCATCAATTTTTCTTATGCTTTCATAGTCTTGTTCAGAACTTTACCTTCTCTTTAAAATCTCTAAGTTTCTGCAAATGAAAGTGAAGTTATTTATTTTTAAAAGATTTAGGAATTGTGCATATGAATTTATATTTCATGAGTACAACTAGATTATATAAAACAGACCTCAGTCTGTTGCACAGTAACATGGTGCTATTATACTTGGGTACTGTATACCTTAAAACGGCTAAAATGATTAGTTTTATGTGTTTTTGTGGTGTTTTGGTTTTGGTACTAGGGATTGAACATAGGGTATTATACATGCTAGGCACATGCTCTACCACTGAGCTATGTCCCCATTTCCTATACATTTTCCTATACATTTTTATAATAGTTTTAAGAAACAAAACTGTATACCTGTATCCCAGGTACTCAGGATGCTGAGATAGGTGGATTACAAATTTACAGCCAACCTAAGCAACTCAGCAAGAACTTACCTCAAATAAAAATAAAGTAAGTAAATAGGCTGGGACAGAGGACAAAGAAAAAGGAGAAAACATTCCTAAATGTGCTTCAGGGAGATGCTTCAAGTGAGTGACTTTACAGCGTAGGTTAAAGAAAAAAAGTCAACCCCAGCATATAGCATAAATCAGGTGGCTGCTGGTCAGCGTGGTTGGTTGTACTGTCTTTCCACATCCCAGGCACTTAACCTTTTGGTCTCACCATCCCAAAAGGAAGAACAGACATAAAGCATACTTAGTGCCAATAATGTGCCAGGCACTTTCGTATTTTGCATTTAACCCTTGTGACCCACCTGAGAGGTAAGTATAATGTCCTTACCTGAGAGGTTAAGTAACTTGCCCATTTTTACATAGATAAGTAGCAATGCTGGAATTTGAATCCTGTCCCTCACTTCTGCCTTTTAAGCAGCAGTTTTCCACATTTTTCATTTGCAGATACTGTTCACGTCTTCTCTATTTCTTTACCTCTAAAAGATAATTTTCTTCCCTGACTTTTTCTTAATTTGTTTGTCATATTTTCACTTGCAAGAAATTCAGAGGAGGGTCAGGATCTGGGCTATGCATTATAAAGTTTAGATGTATTCAATAAAATAAATCCCCCGCTGCTATTTGTTCAACACTCCACATCTTAGATTTTAAGTTTATGGATTGTATTCCCGTTAGGTTGTCCTGATAAGGCCTTCATGTACAGGTAATAGATGTTTCCTTTCTCCTGACAACTTCTATCAATAACAAAAGCTTCTTAGAATCTTCTCTTGAGGATTTTAAGGCTGTATCTGTACTGAATGAAAAAACACTGTCAATTTATCATGACTGCCATGAGTCTCAAACAGTGAGGGGAATGTTTTAGCTGAGTATAAACAGTCTTCTCAATAATCCTCTCAGGAAGTAATCTTTCCCTGAACAGAAATGGACACCTAAAACATTATCTTAACCCTTCAGAGGATAAATTCCTAACTTATTAAGTACCACTTCTTCAGTTCAGATTTTTAGATAAAACTATCCTTGAAAGATACAAAAAGGGCTGGGGATTTAGCTCAGCAGTTCCAGCATCTACCTTGCAAGCTCAAGGTCCCAGGTTCAATCCCCAGTAACCACATACCACAATGCGGGTAACCGCATACCACAATGCCAGGCATGGTAGCTCACACCTATAATCCCAGCACTTGGGAGGCAGAGGCAGGAGGATTGCTGTGAGTTCAAGGCTTGCCTGGCCTACATAGTGAGCTTGGGGCCAGCCTGAACTATAAAGTGAGACCATGTCTCAAAAAAGAAAAAAAGAGAGAAAGACAGAGAAAGATACAAGTAGAAGAATTCATCTAGCCTCATTTCAACTAGGTGATGAGACACTGGAATGGGAGACAGTCTCTGACCCCCATGAATGTCTAGCACAGTGTTAGATACTGCAAGTTCAAAACTCTCTAGAGAAATAGAGTCAATAAAATGGAGAGAGGAAAGAAAAAGAGTGAGATTGACTAATTGATTTTTAGGAACTGGCTTATGCAATTTTAGAGATTTAGAGCTTCAGGCTAAATTTAGCTCAGTCATGCTGTACCTGCCTTGCAAGTACAAAATCCCCAGTTTGGAGGGCATAGACCTTAGACTGCGCATCCCTGTCTGTAATCCCAGCACTTGGGAAGCTGAGGCACAAGGACAGCCTAGAGTTTGAGGCCAGCCTGGATTACCTACTGGGTTCAAGGCCATCCTGAACTATACAGAGAAACCCTGTTTTGGAAGGATAGATGGGTGGATGGGTGGATGGATGGACAGATGGGCATAACATAGGGCCCAACCATTCCATTCCTTAACACTTACCCAAGTGAAATGAGGATTTCAACCACCTCAAAGCCTGATTCATGAATCTTCATAGCAACTTTATATGTAAAGTCCAAAAACTAGACATAATTCACATGTCTGTCAACAGATGAATGGATAAACAAATTGTTACCATGCAATGAAATATTTCTCAACAAAAACAGAGTACTCACCCAACATATTATGCTGAAAGACAATAGACAGAAAAGAATATATACTGTATGATTTTATGTGTATAATATTATAGAAATATGACCCTATGTATGGTGACAGTAACTTTTTAATGGTTTTCTGGGGAGCAATATGGGTTACAGAAGGACACAGGAAACTTGTGGGCATGATTATTGTATTTGTGGCACCTTCATGCTTAAAATACATTCAGTAAAACTTAATTGCATACTTTTTTTCTTAGCAAAACATTTACTGGTATATTTTAGGTATACATAATGATAGTATTTGTCAAAGGGAATTTATAGTATATAAATGTATTTTATAGTATATAGTATATATTTTTCTCTTTTTTCTTCTTTCCCCCTCCTCCCTTAAACCCCTCTGCCCCTCCTAATATACAAAAGCTTTGTTTCCATCTTTTTCCTTTGAGTTTTCTTTTCTTTCTTTCTTTTTGTTTTTTTGTTTGTATTGGGGGGGGGTTATTATTTTAATTTTTTTTTTTTGAGACAGGGTCTCGCTTTGTAGTTCAGGTTGGCCCTGAGCTCACTATGTAGTCCAGGCAAGCCTCGAACTCAGCAATCCTCCTGTCTCTGCCTCCCAAGTGCTGGGATTACAGGCGTGAGCCACTATGCCCGGCTGTATTTTTTTGTTTTTTGAGAAAGGGTCTCTAGTGCAGGGTGGTCCTGAGCTCACTATGTAGCCCAGGCAAGCCTCAAACTCTCAGCAATCCTGCCTCTGCCTCCCAAATGCTGGGATTACAGGCAAGAACTACCACACCCAGCATTGTGCTGTGTGTTCTGGGGATCAAACTCAGGACCTTGTGCTTGCCAGAGATGCTGGAACCACTGAGCTAAATCCCCAGGCCTCCTTTGATTTTTCTCTCTTTTATTCTTGTCCCTTCTTTCCTATCCCCTGCCTTCCTTGTTCCCTTCTCATTTGAACATTTTCTTCCCATTTATCCAATGTCTGTTGTACATTTTATCCTCATTTCCACTTTCAATTTCTCACACAAGATAAACAATGTGACATTTAAACATGTATGTTCAATTCATTTCACTGAAGAGTATGGTCTCAAGGTGGACCCATTTAGATCTAAATGTCTGAAGTTCATCCTTCTTTATGGCAGTCTACTACTGTATTGTATTAAAAATACCCACATCTTCTTTATCCACTTGTCATTTAATGGGTATTTGGGCTATTCCCAAGATTTAGCTATTACAATTTATGCTGCTCCAGACATGGGTGTGTATATATTGCTGTAAATTACATACTTTAAGTATGTATAATTAAAAAATAAATCTATTTTTTAGTATTAAAAATACCCACATCTTCTTTATCCACTTGTCATTTAATGGGTATTTGGGCTATTCCCAAGATTTAGCTATTACAATTTATGCTGCTCCAGACATGGGTGTGTATATATTGCTGTAAATTACATACTTTAAGTATGTATAATTAAAAAATAAATCTATTTTTTAAAAAATTTTAACAGGCATGGTAATGTACACCTGTAATCTCACCACTCAGGAGGCTGAGGCAGCATTGCTGCAAATTTGGCACAAGCCAGTTTGAAAATAGTCAGAGCCTGTCTTAAAAACAAAACAAAACAAAATTTTAAGTACATTCTATAATACCCAACAGTCTGATTTTCCTTCTAAACTTGGGAGGATTCAGTTATGTAAAGGATATGTTACATGATGTTTGCTAGTGGTTTTTTTGTTTTGTTTTGTTTTGTTTTGAGACAGAGTCTTACTTTGTAGTTCAGGCTGGTCCTGAGCTCACTATGCAGCCCAGGCAAGCCTGAAACTCAGCAATCCTCCTGCCTGTGCTCCTAAGTGCAGGGATTACAGGCCTGAGCCACCACACCTGGCATTGTGGTATGTGTGTGGTATTGACTACTAGTGGGCATGAGCCACACTTCCAGCCCTGTGGTATGTGATTACTAGGGATCCAACTCAATACCTTGCATTTGCAAGGCAGACACTGGAATCACTGAGCTAAATCCCCAGCCCACTAGTAGCATTGTTCATAATTGCAAAAGTCAGAATTGGCCTCAATGTCCATTAGCAGGAGAATGGACAGTACATAATATATCCATACATGCAATAGTGTTCATTCAGAAAACTTTAAAACAATTGAATATAGCCAAGTATGGTGACACACATCTACAATTCCAGCACTTGGGAGGCAGAACCAGGAGGATTGCCACAAGTTCAAGGCCAGTGTGGCCCACATACTAAGTTCACAACCAGTTTGAACTACCAAGTTAGATCCTGTCTCAAAAAACAGAGAAATCAAATATAATGTTGAAACAAATCTAAGTTGTAAAAGAATATCTTCTCTGTAATAACATGTTTATATTTCAAAATTTGAAAAATAGTTCCATATAATATTTACAGATGTGATCACATATAAGAATGAAGAAATATATAGGAGTCAGAGCTGCCAATAGGAATTGAGGCACAATGTTTTTCCAAGGCCCAGTATACTGTTTCTTAGATTATACAATGTTCATTGTATTATTAGTCGTTCTTCATATCCAGAATGTTTTATGTTAATTTTAAAGTAAATGAACTAAAGGTGTAAATGAGTTCTAAAATGTATGATAGGTATAACAGTAAGAAAATATTCAAATAGAAAAGGAGGATAGGGGTAAGTAAAGAGAAAGAAAAAATTTGATGGTTAAAAAAAGGAAAAAAAGGGCTGGAGATTTAGCTCAGTGGTTTTGCTCCCTGCTTAGCAAGCGCTAAGTCCCCAGTTCAATCTGGCAACCAAATATAACAATATTAGGTGTGGTGACTCACCCCCACCAGCAATCAGTATCATATACCACAATGCCAGGTGAGGTGGCTCACACCTGTAATCCCAGCACTCTGGAGGCAGAGGCAGGTAGATTGCTGAGTTCAAGGCTTGTCTGGGTTACATAGTGAACTCAGCGCCAGCCTAAACTACAAAGTGAGACTCTCTCTCAAAAAAAAGAAAG